>BQNB010105894.1:13370-23505 GCA_026074375.1 Tanacetum coccineum | reverse complement strand
GAATCAACCCGATGCAATCACACTTCTTTTACAAGGATGATGAATGAAACTACAACAACTAAATGATATACAAGATACAACAAAGTGATCTTGAGATGATGGAGATGCGAAACAAGGTTGCTTGAACTTGATTGTCTCGTATGCTATTTTGGTAATTTCTTCTACAAAGAGAATTACCTATAAATGAAGTATGAAACTATCTAGAACTGAAAAAGAGATAATGATCAGATTATAAGAGAGATAAGAATGAGAATGGGAGAGTAAAACATGAGAAATGACTTGGTATTTATAGGCATAATCTGGTACTGTAGTATGATTCTGCTGGTTCCTTCTGTAGAAGGGAACCGGCCAGTATAAGCCAATGGAACCGGCTTGCCCTATAGCCCGATTCTAGGCGGTTCCTTTTACCAAATAGAAACAGCCAGTGTAAAATGATGGAACCAGCAACCTGACACACAATCTGAATTTTAGATTGTCAAATCTTGAAATATCATGTGTAATCTTGATAGATTTGCCTAAGATATGGTAAGATGATTATGTCATTAGTTATGTGAAGAATTACAAATATTAAAGTCTATGATATGAAATATATATGTGTTCGTAGATTTTTACTTGCAACAATTTTATGAATTGTTATCGACAAAATACTAGAAGATCGTAAGATAGAAATAAACATTTTTACCAATTTATTTGTATTAACAGACATATTTCTGTAAAGGTATAAATTTTGAATTTCATCTTGGTGATACGTGGAAAGTTAATATTTTTCTATAGGTAAAATGAAAACGGGTAGAATGTTTTCATAGACGTGTTTATATGCCTAAATCCTTATCAATCTTTCTATTTTATTGTGTTGGTGTATATACCACATCAACCATTTCTTAATTCAAAAATTAAGGACAAAATAGTGTTTGCAGACAAGGTATATTTTATGAGTTAATAGAATGTGTCAACGTATAAAAGCGTTTGTTTTACCAAAGCGTTTGGTAAATTCGTTGTAGCTATAACCATTTAGTGTAAAAGAGCCAAACACTTAGTTTTTCAAATACGCGATTGAATGTTGATGTTAATGTGGGATTATGGGAAAACTGAAATTTAACTAAAAATATTATGACGGATTATATTTTGTATATTACTCCTGTATTGGTTGTCGCACAGATCGAGTCATACCTTCTTAACCGAATTTCACGATTAGCCTAACCATGGAATCCTCATTCAATGACTATAGTTACTTTTGTAACATACAAAATTCCAAAAGTAGTTTGCGAAACTAGAGAAGTTAACTAAAACGATACAAAATATCAACTTTAATCTGTAAATTTTAGCCCCATACCTCTACCAATGATATTGCTCATAGACCTACAAGGGTACAATAAAATGTGTACTGATAAAATAGTGAAGTAGCTAATAAAGTATTAAGAACTATAAAACAATGATACACTAAACATGCTCTAAATTGTTAGACATCCGAATCTACTTTGATCACGAGTTTGTGAGTTATGATACATGTATGGTCGAGAGAGGCCTATTGCACGATCCACTAACCAGCTAAGCTAATAAATGTTGCATAAGATTTTGGTGTTTGCGCTGCATCATTATTAATAAGTGTGTTGTTGTAACTTTAATAGCGTGCATAGAAGTATGTGTTATTTATTCAAGAGAAACATGAAGCCAATATACGCTAATGACAAAAATAAGTAGTGAACATAAATGGTTATAAACTGTTAATAATTTTAAATGATGGAAGATTGACGGGAAGACTGATGATAATTTGAAATGATGGAAAGTTGACAGGAAGACTGGACTAAAAGCTGCTGCAACGACTGATGAATGAAATGAGTTTAGTTTGGACATGTTCTTAAGCAAGGAGAGCTGAAGCAACTGATAGCCACACTCTTGCTGAAAGGGTATGTACTGACTCTCTTCATTTAACTATCTTTCGGGGAGAAACAAAGGTGAGACTCGGGGTTTGAATACACCTATGGATATCATATTTTTCATTTTCGTTCCGTCCCTTACTATCTTTGCATTTTCATTTTACCGTGTTCGTATTTATTCAAAAGATAATCCTAGATTACTTATGTATGCGTATGCGTAAAGGAAACTATTTCACTTATCCAATATTTACAACTATTTTTAAAGAACTCTTAGACAACATGAAGTTTATATTGTGTATGAAAAAAATCAGTTATTTTATTTGGTCTGATTGACTTTGCTAGCTGTTTTAATCCAACTTGCTGAAGAAAAGCTTATTATTTTTATGTTCAAATATAGATTTTGTCAGCCCCTTTTCGATAAATATAAAATTCAGTAGATATTGTAAAACTCCTAAGCGTGATGATATTGATCTCGGTCGTTGGTTGGCTGAAGTATCTGAGTTGCATACTGTATTGTAAATTTATGGAGCATATATATTCCAAACGCTATCTGAGAATTTTGAAATTTGTTCAGGTGCTGCTTGAGATATTCATTCATAGCAAAAAAAACTGAATACACGCAACACTGATGGAAGGTGAGCCGCGCAAACCCCGTACCGAGGTACCGAGTCCTTGCCATCAAGTGATGGCCGAGAATGTTGTTGTGGTGTTGGACAAACTTCAGTACATGTAAACAGGGTAGATTCTGAATAAAGTGGTCAAAAGAGGTTTACCTGATATGGGTATATGTTTCCATTAAGTTAAAAGTTCTTCGGCATTGCTTCTTGATATATAATTTAGTTATTTGCTTCTGTTTACTTTAGACATAGTTCAAATAAGCAATCCCTAAGACCCCATAAGAGGAATGGATAATAAGTTTCAAGAGTCAGTGGATGGGCGATTAATACTCCGGTCAGTGATCAATTTTGAAGTAGTCACAACTTTTTCTTTTGCTTTTCTATTTCGCTACTTTGAATTATATTATTGACTTTTAGGCCATTTGTCAAATTTCAGGTGATGGTATTATTGTTAGAGAGGAGGCATATGGAGTTCCTAGCATCCCAGATCTATTGAATATTGTTCAAAATAAGAACAGATTGTATACAAACCGTTATAGGAGTTTTTGCTATATGTATCACCTAATATTTCTTAGTAATTTGATTTCTAAATGATATACATTTGTCATGTGAATCCATTCATTGTAGATTTGTAAAAACTACATTAATATGTTTTTGAGGGTGCTTTATATTTTTATTAGATTACAATGAAAAAATGCAGCTATGGTCGAACAATTCATACAAGATGTATTTTAATATATTTTGTAAAAAAATTTGTGCAAAAAATATTACATAACAAAACAATGTCGTACATAACCATCATATGCTAAACAAAACTTTCCGCGGTGAAGTGCAGGCATCCATTACTTTTTACATCAATATCTTTTCTAAACTTTTAGATTCTCATATATATCCAAAAATCAATTAAATCATAATTATATGTATTTTAAATTCTCAAACTACTATGTTGGAAACACGAAAAGTGTCGGTCACTTCCAAGTTGTAATAGTCTTAGCTCGTAGTTTATGTAATGATTAGATTAGTAATCTAGTCCGGCCCAAGACCCATAGGAAGCCCATTAGAACCCATGGGCCGGCCATCCATGTACTATATAATCCCTCTCTTAGCCTTGGAGAGGGTTGGTTGTTCCATTTGTAACATTTCATCATAATACACTTCATCCATTTTCCATCCATTCTATCTCTAACATCACAACCCACATCTCACTCTTGTTCTTGGTTTGATTATAAGATTACTAGAATTCTTTTAGAAGCCGATGTGGTTCGCTCAAGAATTAATTCGTTTCTATTCTGATCCTTCTTAATGGATGTAATTCATCTTTTAATAAGCGTGATTCCCTAAGGACCTAATGCTATATTTGCTTATGATTTCGTCCTAATAGCACATAGGATGCTAATACAAAATAGTTTGGAAAAAATCTTATAATAGACTAATTACTGTGATCAGAATTGTGTTAGTTCGGAACAAAACATACATTATAAAGGTAAACAAGATGAAGTTTCTTGATGGCCCCCTCATCTTAATTAATAATAGCGTGATATCGTAAACATGTCAACAATAACTTATGTTTTCAAAGTATTTGAGATTTTTGTGACTCTATTCAGATGGACTATCCTCGGATTACGGTTAAGGGGTAAAAAACGCTATATATGGTATTCGAGTGGCGATCTTGGATTCCCATGGTTGCCTCGAATGCTCGTCGTCTAATCTTATTAAATGGGTCTCTACATCCAATTCATGATTTTTAGGGTCCAAGGACAAGAAATCCTTTATCATACCATTTCTCTTTATACTGGCTATGGAAGTCTTCAGTGATCACATGCAAATAATGTAGTTCATTTTTAGAGGCTTTTCATTTGGCATGTTAACTTTGAATATTTCCAGCATCATTTATACTGGTGCGATTTTATCTTCTTAAGAAAATTGGTCTCAATCCGACGCTACATAACCTTACTTTGTATGCTCCTTTGTTTTTACTTAGTTTCTGATCTAAAAATAAATGATCAAAGGAATGTAAAAATATTAGCTTTTGTATTTCTAATTGTATGTGTAGATTAACTGGTTATGGCAAGGTTATTGGATGTGGGGATTGCCAATCTTCCATTGAAATACCTTGGTGTCCCTATCGGATGTAGTATGAGTCGATGTTCCAACTAGAACGTAATTATCTAGAAATTTTCATCTGAATTATCTCTATGGAAAGCCCGCTTACTATCCGTTGTTGGTCATTTATCCTTGATCAATTATGTTCTTGGGAATCTTCCAACTTACTATATGATTAAATTATATGATTCATTTGTGACTATTCAAAAGAAGCTAGAGATGATGTGCGTAATAAATTCTATATTTGGTGGAGAAAAGAAGAAGAGCGAAAAAAGATAAGCATGGGTTAAGATGGAAGAAGAAATGTTTATAGCGAGTAACAAGCTAGGAGGCTTTATGAGTAGGTGAGTATCTTGCTTTAAATATAGCTCTAGTTGTTCAATGGTTTCTGGAGGTTTTTATGTCAACCTAAGATCTTGGGCTATAGTAGATAAAGACATTTAACAGGCCAAAATGGAAGGTATTGACGAGATGTTGCCTCATACCACTAATCATAAGCACTAGGGGTCCCTATTTTGTTCTCTGTCAAGCGCTTAAATGTAAAGGTGCAAAACTGTACTCTCATTATATATCATGAAATAGGGAAGGACGTTTTTCTACTAATATAGGAGTACATTGGTAGTGGTGATCGGCCCTCTCAAATTGTAAATTCCACTATTTAAATGATTGATAAAAGTATAAAGGTTGCCCTGCTGCTAATCATCTTCAGATAAATGACGTTAGGTCGCTTATTAATCTAAGGCGAATCCAAGATGTAGAGTGTTGAATCGATGTCCGAATTTTACTTAACCTCATTATCTACTCATATGGGGGCTGATTACGATATTCGTATCAAAAGATCATGTTTGTAATGTTCATTTATACCTCTACTGAGCTTTACTTTTTGCATCCATTTGTTCTTTGAATGTGATAGATAATACTCTTAGACGTTGGACTCTAAAAGCTAACCGTTGGCACCGTATAATTCCTATAAAAGTGAATGTTTTCTTATGGAGATAATGACTTTAAAAATCTTGGCTGACAGAGGTAATTTGGTAATATAATATGAAAGGTTAGATTGTTTGCCTCGATCTTGTTTCCTCAGTTAGTCGTTGATGATGTATAATCTGCCAATCAAATTATCTTCTCTTTGATATGGCTAAAGACTTCTGTTGGCTTTGTTTGGTTATAGTTGTGCGAGGGAACTTGATATTCCTATTTTTGATAATTTCTCGGAGTGGGTTGAGTGGCTCAATTCCTTGCATCTATCAATTAAGGCGAAGCTCTTTTTGGAAGGAGTGTGGGGATCTCTTATGGTTCTAGCTTATAGATTTTTGGAATAGGTCGATATTCTTAATTCCCTCCTCCCTAAAGATGGCGGATTCTATTTGGATTTCATTGTTTCTCAATCGTGTCTTTAGATTTCAATCTAGAAGTCTAAGTATTAAGTTTAGTTGGATATATAAGGATTTAGTAATCCTTAGCTTCTATTGCTTCTTGGAAATTGTTTTCTACTTTATGCTAGTTATTTTATTACAATCCGTTCCATTCATAAAAAATACAAAAGATTTTTAGGAATGATATTAATGTATTTGTGCAAACTTGGTAATGATATTGATGTAATTACAAAATTTTGGTAATAATAGATGACCGTAAATATATTTAAAAGACATAATGACATTGTATTTAAATAATATTAAAATTAGAAAGGAATAAAGATGCAATAGGCTCCTAATATTTTAAGAAAAGATTGGATATTTACCAAGGATTTTCACCCGCGCGTGTTGCCGGCGTGATCGCCAGAATTCAACTGTAGTGGCGTCACAACCATAGATGCGTTGCGATGTCGTATAAGTGTTATAAATTTTTGTCATCGCGCAGAGAATCCACAACCATAGTGTTGCGAGTCTTATAAGGTTATATTTTTTCTCGCGCAAGATCACCTTTACGGTATTAACTATAAAAAATGTGAGTAATAAACCCTAAAGACAATCGAGAAGGTATATTGGAGAAAGTTATTAACTTTAAAGACAATTGAGAAGGCACATTGAAAAATGCCATTAGGAACGTTCTGAACAACTTGAAAAAGTATACCCCTAAACATAAACACAAAATAACTTCACACGATCTTTAATTGATAATTGTGATAAACGACGATGTCAATGCGGATGACGATGGTGATTAACAGAGCAACTAAGATCTAATGAAAACACCTTCATCAAGATGAAAACGTGTTTCAGATCAAATTCAAAGTAGTGACAGCGATGATGGTCACGGCTAATGTATTTAAATTTTTAGAACAAAAGGAGGAAGTTCATTTTTCGATAGCAGTTCAGATGAAAATTATCTTAAAGGCAAGATCGATGGTCAAATAGACTTTGTGCAAAGAAGGACATGATACTAGAAATGGATGCGTTAAAAAACTCGCAAAAGATTGTAAACTTTGTTGGAATGCAATATGTGTTTTTCATAAAGAAGATGCTTCACAGGAACATGTAGTTTTAGTTCATGTAAAACACATATGACACTGCAACAAAGTAGATAATATTTTGCAATTTCTTTCACCACAACGTCTTCCATTACCCATCTTTCAATGAATAAGATCATTTCATAACCGACAGTGGCTTTTTGCTAACTACAATTTGAAAAGGTACAGGAGAATGCTTGCACCCTTTGTTTTATAAAACTGAAACACATCAACCACTGTCGACAACACTCCTGCATCTTTGAGTTTGTAGTGAAGCGCGTTTTCTTTTTGATGAAGATGTTTTAATCCTCGTCAAATCACAATCGCTGGGATCGTCACCACCATCAAAGTCATCATAAGCACCCACCTAAATGGCACATGGAACCTTGCACTCTTTTCCCTCACATGCAATTGATTTCCAGTTCTAATTTTTAACATCAAACTTTCAAAATATGCATCACTCGATGTGTGTCATAAGACACCTTCAATCTCCACACGTATTCCATAAGTCGAAGTAGTTAACAACATGTGGATAAACTTCCGTATCGAGTAAGTGGTTTCTCAATACTAAGAATCCTTTTAGGCCGTAGTATAAAGCTGGCACTACATATCAGAATCAAGCAGCCCTCCTTCAGTATCAAGAACACGGGTTTTACAATCGAGTATTGGATATAACATGCATTAAAGTCATTTAAGTCTATTTGATGATCCAACCTAGAAGAAGGTAATGCGCATGAGTCGGGCGTTGTTTTCAAACAAACACAACAAAAAAACATAACAATAACGTTCAAAAGTGTGACGACAAATAGGTGTAATACCCCTAACGGAAAACACTCTGCACCCTTGCTCTGAAGGCGGGTGGCCAATGCAATTCCAAAATCCATATTGTGAGGCAAAGCGCATCTTACTAGAGACAATAAAACTGACGATATGTGCTAGACACTTGAAGTCACCTTCTTGACTAAGGACCCCATACTCTGTTTCTTCTCTTATATCGTGAGAAATTAAGTCATGTTAATTCATGTACCACCCGCTATTATAAAAGCATCTGACGCAGGACACGGGCAAAACACTTAGTTTTCTCCTCCCAATCGGCTATCAAGGCCATCATTCCATTCAGCGCTACAAAAAAAGAAAACCAAAAAACCATCACTGCCAAAGAAAACACAGGTTTGACCTCTTTTTAGGTTCAAGTTAGGAAAAGAAGATATATTTGCATTTGCCATCTTTTATAAGCGAACACATCAAATGAGCCTGACAATAACTTATAAAAGCATAATGAAAAATAAGGACAATATTAATAATAGGAACGATGCCTCACCTCGAGTCCTAACAGTATTCGTAGCAGCATTTTGAGTTTCCATACCATGCGACGAAATGCGCGTTATTACAGACACCACATCCGACACATGTTACATGCAAGATACTTGGCTTTCTCCTCCTAACCGGTCATCAGGCTACTTTTTTTGTCTTTCCGTATTCCATTAGAATGTCAGCCCCATGGGCGGACCTAACCTATGCTAGGCGGTGCCCGTGAACCACCTTGAGCGATAAAATTCTTTAAAAGCGATATATAAGAAAAATTAAGGACCTAACTTAGAAATATGTGAGGAACAACCTTAGATTTCAATGAAGGAAGAAAGCAAGAAAGAAAGAAAGAAAGAAACGGAAAAATCATGAAAAAACCAGTTAAGAGATGGAAATAGTTGCTTTTCACCAAATGAATCCATTGTAGCATGGTATAAATGTGTTTTTGTCGTGTTGTGCATATGTTATAGGTGTTATTTTGAGTATAAAAAGTTGTGTGGTTAATGTAAGTCCACATTTTCTTTAACAGTATATTTATTTATTTATTTGTTTTTTAAAACTGTTTTTAGTTGTTACAATCTTTCTAAGCAGTACATCTATTTCCACTATTTATTCTGAGTATTTCTTTAAAACTGTTTTTAGTTGGTAACAGAGTTATCTTATTTCTGTATTATCATATCTCTTTTTGAGACTCCGCTTCTAGCGATCACATACTGCGTTTGACATACATCTCTCCGACCCTCATAATCTTAAGAGTCCACAATCGGAAATCTTTCTCTAAGTCTTTTTTCTTCAACTTTGACCATTATAAATTATTTTCTCTGACTATTTCTTGTACTAAAACATCTGTTGAATACGAAAATATAATATCCAACGAAATACTATATTCAATCTCTACTATCCATTCATACTATCTTAGAGATCATGCAAGTATCATATACCATACAAGATTAAGAAATCATTTTAGAGGTCAAAGTTGAAGAAAAAAATACTTTGAAAAAGTCAAGTGGACACTTAATGTGGGACGGAGGGAGTAATTTTTATTGAAAAGGTAAGGCCGCCATTCAAATGCGTGGGGCCCACCACGTCCCGTTAGAAAAATTTGTAATCACTTCGCATAATGTCGCAGTTTAGACATCGTTGGGTGTGAATCGGGTCCCGTTTGAAAATCATGTTACCATCACTTCATAAATGGATCGCAACATCCTTGCAGTCCATCCGGTCGAAATTTGGTGTGCGGGAAAACGGACGACACCGGTATCATTGTGATCAGATTGAGACAGCAGTGAAGATGGTGCAATTTCTAACAAGCCATAATGGATGCCGGTGTGTGTAAGAGGAGATAAGGTCAATTATGTGAAGTTGAGGGTGTTGTAGGCTATTAAATAAAATGTTAAATATACGAGAAATAAACATGTAGTGAGTATAGAATGGCAAAACCGACAAAACGTAATTTTGTGTTTTACTTTTAGCAAAATGAATAATTGATTGATGGTGTACACAATAAGAAACACTAGCTAAACAAGATGATCTGGAGGTCGGGGAGGATTAAACAAGAAGTAAGCCATATTATTGATGAGAGAAAAATGAAAGATGTGTATGTGTTTTAGAGAGAGAAAGAACACACACACACACACACACACACACACACACTTTGGTGAAATGAGTTGGATTTTCTATGTCTTTACTTGTTCTGAAACCATTGTAGTATGCATGAGTTGGATTAATTTTCTCCCAATTCATGCAGCATGTCTTGAAAAGCTTTCTTCATAGACTCTTTTTTG
>BQNB010105893.1:0-21037 GCA_026074375.1 Tanacetum coccineum | reverse complement strand
AATAAGATTTCTCTTATTTTGACAAATAAATGCACTAAAATGTACACTTATTTGATATAGGAAGCACGGGTTGTGATGCAAAGTAATCACAAGCCTTTGCATGGTCATAAAGTAGACCATGCCCGAGAATAAATTCTCGTTAAGAGGTCAAGTTTCCTTTTTGAAATACTTGCCTTTAAAATGAAGACCGGGTTGCTATCAGAAATAATAGCAAGCCATATGGCATGTTTTGAAAACATTAGAAACTTCTGCTCGAACTTCATTTACAGGCTCGTATCATTGTTGAATGACATTTATAGGCTCGTATCATTGTTGAAAACTTCTTTTTGTATTTTTCTCATTTTTTAATTTTGTATTTTGTTTTTGAAAAATTTATATAAAAAGACAATATTTTGGTTTTTCAGAAGTTATATTATAATACATATGATACAAAGGATATTCAAATAGTACCACCACTAAACGTCAACGTCATTCTGCCAACTTTTTCAGAGTCTCCCGTCGTAAAACGGTCGCATACCCATCTTGTTGGACTAGAAATTCAATTCTTTTCCTCAGCCAAGAGCTTTATGAAAGATGTACGCCATCATGATACTACTTATAGAAAAAGTATAGTTTCGATCACACACACCATTTTCAACATGCCCCTTGATGAAGTGAAAATTAGATGTCCTATATGCTTGATCTCGACTGTTAAACGTTGTTTGGCAGCATAAGGTAATAGCGCTTTTGTTATACACATTACGATTGGAATTTTTATTGAATCCAAAGCCAAAGTCGATGATTGTTATCCTCATCCAAAATGACTTTGAGCAAAACAACTAGACAAAGCAATATATTCAGCTTCCGTACTGGATATCGTAGCGCTTTTCTGCCTTTTTGACGACCAGCTCACAAGTCTATCACCCAAAAGTTGTATACTACCAGATGTGCTATGACGTATATCTTGACAACCAGCATAATCCGTATCTGCAAATGTTGTTAGTGCAAAGGAAGAATCCTTCGGATACCAAAGTCCCTGATGTACGGTTCCTTTTAGATACCGAAAGATCATTTTTACCGCATTTTAAAGTCTTTTCAGTAGAACCGAAAACCTGATACCACGGGCCACACATGCATATAGCAAATTGTAGGTCAGGTCTACTGGCTGTAAGATAAAGGAGGGTGCCAATCATACCATGATAGTGTGACGGATCTACAGCTTTCCCTTCTTTATCCTCATCCATTTTGGATTTCTCCACCATGGGAGTATCCACTGGGTCAAAAGATTCAAAACCATATTTCTTTAGTGATTCAAGAGCATATTTAGATTGGTTTATGAAGATGCCTCTGGGACTTTGAGAAATTCTATATCCCTAAGAAAAATGAGGAATGTATTACCCCCGATCATCGACACTTGAATTTTGAACACAATGATTTTAGCAAATAGATCATAAAGTTCAGGAGGTAATGCAGCAAAAGATTAATGTCATCGAAATATATTTGTACCAGTAGTAGTTCCTTGCCTTCTCTATGGATCAACATAGTAGGATCCACTAAGCCTTTTGAGAAGTCATTGGATATCAGGAATGAAGACATGTTAGCCTCAAAATATTGAGTAGAACATAAAGTTCGTCCATTATGTATTTTAGTCTCGGTCAATCAATTAGTTAACGTTGTAATAGGAAAGTATCAGGAATCAGGCTCGATAGTTATTATAATATTGTATATGTTTCGGGTTTAATCCCAAGCAAAACCCGAGCCCGGATCCTAGTTAAATATCCCGCGCGTCATTTAACATGACAGGGTATATAAACTCTTTTCTATTTAGAAAAGAGTAAGTTGTTAAAAATATATCTTTTTCCTTTTCCTAAACTCTCCCATCTCTCTCTCTCTCTCTTCTTTCTCTCTCTACAAAAACAACTCACTCTCTCTTTCTCTTTTCTAGTTCTAATTTGTGTATGTTATATGTTATGAAGTGTTAACAAGATCCTACAATTGGCATCAGAGCAAAGGGTGGATTCGTGGTTGATTATTGTGGTTAATAAGCTCAAATTCATAGCTTATTTTGGCTTAAAAAAAAGCCCACGGCTCAGAAATTATTTTTGGGTTAAATTTGTTGATTAATCTTGTTGTTTCGCTTGCTCTACATGTTAAACAAGGTGTATTGTTTCCATTCTAAGTGATACTCAAGCCTCAAGATAGAAAACAAGCAAAAAAGGTTCGGATTATTTTCGTGTTCTTCGTGGAGGGTTGCTTCGTTTTTGAAGATCCACAAAGAAATACATGTTATTGTATGTTTAATCTTCAAATACCTACTTAGGATTATAGGTATCTAGCTTATTTTCGTGGATAAAAAGCTTATTTGGCTCGATTATGCTTAATTCGTGCTAGTGTTCATCATGGAGATTTTGCATAAAAAAATATCATTTTTCTCCAAAGTGGAAGAAGGGTTGAAACATAAAGTAGGGACAAGATCCGGATTTTATGGAAAAAGTCAGCCGGCGGTTTGACTAAAGTCAAAGGCGGGTTGATTAAAATAATTGAAAATTGGCGGCAGTTTGATATTATAAGCAGCGGGTTGATATTATACGCGGCGGTTTGAAAACGGCGGTTTGAAAATGGCGGTTTGAAAACGGCATTTTGAAAATGGCGGTTTGGCACATTTTTGGTGGCGAGTTGCCTTTAATTTATTAAGTAAAATTCTTATATGTCATCTTTGGACTTTGGACTCTAATCGTCACAACTTAAACCAATCACAACATCAAAATAAACGGAAAAAAGGACTTAAAAGACAAACCTAACAACACCAAAAAAACACCGTAACAACAACGATTAATTCATTCAACACAGGAATTCTATAGATATTGAGTAAAATCCATTAAATCATTTATCAGGTTTTAATCCATAGACGAGTAAAATCCCGAGTACAGAGAAGGTGCATACATAACCACAACATCAATCACATCACATCCACTTAAGATCCAACAAATCTTTTACACTTCAATATCAACAGATAAAAATGGAAAAGGAAAGATTAGCTATCTTCGTGATCAGAATCAGAAGAGCACAAATATGCAACTAATTCAAGACAAATCGAAAAGAAAGTTGCATGGTATCATTTTCGAATGAATTCATTACACACGTCAAGCGTCTTTCAATAACACTTAAAAAGAGAGTCGAACCGAGAATAGGATTCCGGACGCTAGCATTTGCAACATCCTTTGGTCAAGATTTTGAGATTGTTTACAAGGCACATGTTCCTAAACATGGATCAACACAAAGCAACGTTGATAACAACGAATTTCAAGAGATTAAGAATCCATGGCTTCTTTTAAAGTTCTCGAGACACAGTTTCAGAAGTTCATACAAGTCAAAGATATATTTTGAATGATGAAAAACTGTAAATGACTACACGCAACTAACTTTCTACAATACACTCAACTTGATATTCCAGCATTTTTCGTGAGACACTGGTCTAGATTCGAGGAATATGTCAAAAAGTCGATTGTGAAAGAGCCACTGCATAAAAGAGAGCATGACAGAAGGGTGAATGAAAGAACCAACGCAGACGATAATGGAAAAGGATGATACGAGTAAAGATTTGGATGCTAGTTCAGTTATCATTGAAAGCAATAGGACAGAATCACAAAAGCAGGATACAAGCAGCAGATCAGGGAATGATGCGGACATCAGACCCATATATGATGAAGAGCCAATGGCTGAGGTACAAATGACTGCTGATGATAATGTATCTGCTACAGGACAACAACATACTGAGCAACCTGAATCCAATAATGAAGGAGAGGTTGACCAGAATGCTGATCAATGTTATGACACACGTCCTTTGCCTGCTAAATTAACTGATAACAGGACAACTGAACTCTCAAATCAATTACTCGAGTCTGAAAATGTTTGTCTCAAAAAGACTGTTGCCTAGTGGTCAATAAGATTTTGCAAAACTTCAAAGCCACATTGTATTAATCTGTGAACTACAAATTGAAAACAATGTTTAAAAATCAGGGCAATGAGAGTAAATTTTTAAAAAGAAGAAAAGTAATGAGAGCCAAAGGTTAAAATGACATCTATGAAATTGAAACAAAAAGATCGGAATTGGAACATTAGAGTGCTAAATTACTTTAAAAGCATGACTGTTACATAAGGAAAAAGAGCACTTGAAACAGACTTACAAAGATCTTTTTGATTCTATCAAAAGGACACGAGTTCAGACCAAAGACCAGAATGACTCTTTAATGGCACAACTGAACAACAAGTCTAATGAAAATGTTGATGTACTAGCTCAGATTCAGAATTTTTGCCATTTTTGGTCTGTTTTGGGTTTAATTAGGTTATTTTAGGTACAAACGGATATGTGTATTCTACACTTATCAACTATCGTATGATGGTTTACCACTGAGACATTTGTTGATGATAGCAGCAAATGATCTCCAGGGTTGATGCAGCTTATTGACATTAACATCCGTAATCTTCCTTATTTCTCCAGAGTGACCAAGACTGGCTAGAAATGCGAGAATCTCCTTCTCAAAAGGTGGTTCTTCAAACTTCTTATTACCGACTTTAGGGAAAATTTGAAGAATGTCTCTGAATTGATCAAGATTGAGAATGTGCTTTTTGTTGTTCATCTTGAATCTGACAGATCGGTTATGAATATAAACAGAGGCCCAGAACTCTTGCATGTAGATCTCAGGAACATCAGCCGAGACTTGGAATGCTTTGTAGAAAGGTGTGAGCTTTAACACATCATATACAACTTGAAGAGTTGCCTCCTTTGAAGTGACATCCGAGCTTAATCGAAGATTGCATTTGCCAATCTTAAGTCGGTTCGCAGGAGCAACCAAAGCATCATCCAAAGCGATCTGATCCGCCTTTGAGATTTCCATGATTCTGTTTAAGAAAGAGTTACTGCAATTTATAATATGACACAATCAATGACGGCCTAGAACCTGTATGACTTTTAGCACTTTTGAAGATCAATCATCTTAGATAGACTAATGGCGTATGAGACAAAGGCACCTAAGGTAACAACTAAGTTGTATGTAGTTAACTTTGGTTTTGTCAAGCTTTTAATGTCTATTTTAAACTAAGAGACTTGATTATTTTAACCTTAGTAAATAAAATCTGATCTTAAGTGTGTTATGTCAAAAATTGGTTATGATTCTAACGCATTAGCACTCGTTTGGATCACAATATAATCTTATTGGTTTGACTCACAAAAGTATGCACAAGATCTGTTTCCATTCATTTTTCACTCGATCGGTTCATGATAAAGTTTACTCGTTCGGTCCATGAGTTGGATTACTCGATCGGTCCACAAACAAGTTTACTCGTTCGGTCCAATTTCATATTCACTCGTTCGGTCATAGCAAAATTTTCTCGATCGGCCCACTCCTTTTTACACTTCGTTCGGTCCACACTCATATTCACTCGTTCGGTCCATGAGTTGGATTACTCGATCGGTCCACAAACAAGTTTACTCGTTCGGTCTAATTTCATATTCACTCGTTCGGTCATAGCAAAATTTTCTCGTTCGGCCCACACTTTTTTAAACTTGTTCGGTCCATACCACTTAACACTCGATCGGTTCACACTTAAAATTTACTCGTTCGGCTCATACTGATATAGACTCGTTCGGTCTTTACTATATATTCATTCGTTCGGACCATTTTACTCGTTCGGTTCATCGAAAACTTGAACTGGTTCGGTTCATGTCAAATTTGGTTCGATCGATTTCAACTTTTAACTAATTTTCAAGCAAGGTTTTTCCATATGATATTATCAACACAAGCTCATTTAAACATATAAAATAGTTAGGTTCACATTGATTGAGAATATGACATTATACGAGCAGCATGAAACTATCGAACCAAGAAATGTTACTAGACTAATATGTTATGATATCAATAGAGCTCAAACATGATTCTAGCTGAAACAACTAAGCACATTATTGCAATCCCACTCAAAACCCATAACTTTAATACATTAATTATCATAAACCCATATTTTTCGAGCACTAGATCAAACAAAAGAAACATTTAAATCACAACAATCAACCAAACTGTTTTAACATGATGTTCTACACTCCATCTTGATCAAAACCCCTCATTCAATTTGGGATTTTACTAAACTTTGATTTGATGAACCCTAATTTTGATTTTAGGGTTTATCGAGATCAAACTCTCATTAAAATGCAATTCGAATGAGATGTGTGTTCATTGGAGTGTGAGAAACAATGTAACAATAATACCTTAAGTTTGAGTAATTCTTGATGAGAAGGATTGAAGTGTGCGGTTGAGTGTGTGTGCGTGTGTGTGTTTTGAGTGTGTGTGTGTGTGTGTGTGTGTGTGATGAACAGTGGCAGGGATGGGGGTGGTTTGGGCTTGATATAAAACAATTTTATTTTTAACACTTTTGGCCCCTCATGTTTACATAACTTATTATATTTTGCTAATTAAGTTTTATAAGATATATTCAAGTTAAACACATAGCACATATGGTCCTTGGTGTTTTAAACTCTCATACCTATAGACATAATTTAGCAAACTACACCCTAAAGGAATAAACAAATAACACATAAGGCACAAGCAAGCTAAACTTAATTAACTTACAAACCAAGAGATATTCCGTTATTGTTTAAACCCTTTTCCCTTTAAAAGCTCATGTTATCATGACGAGATGATTTGACATTCTCTCCCCCTCAAACAATGACCCGTTTTCTATTTAAAGAGTTGTAGTCGTTGTTTGAGAAGACAAATGTATGATGAAAAATGTTTTCAGATGATTGAATGATTTTATATGTGACAAAACAACAAACACCATGATAAATAAGATTTCTCTTATTTATACTCATAAATGCACTGAAACGTACACTTATGGAAATATAGGAAGCACGGGTTGTGATGCAAAGTAATCACAAGCCTTTGCATGGTCATAGAGTAGACCATGCCCGAGAATAAATTCCCGTTGTTAGGAACAACTGTCTTTTAGACGACATGTTTTCCTCAAGGTGAAAAGCGGGTTACTATCTGAAATAATAGCAAGCCATATGGCATGTTTTGAAAACATTAGAAACTTCTGCTCGAACTTCATTTACAGGCTCGTATCATTGTTGAATGACATTTCTAAGACCGTAAATGTTATCGATTTTCAGAAGACATGCCATTTGAAAACTTCTTTTTGTATTTTTCTCATTTTTTAATTTTGTATTTTGTTTTTGAAAAATTTATATAAAAAGAAAATATTTTTGGTTTTTCTGAGTTATATTATATACATATGATACAAAGGATATTCGAATAGGTACCACCACTATTCGTCAACGTCATCTGCCAACTTTTTCAGAGTCTCCGGCGTAAAACTTCGCATACCCAGCTTGTTGATTAGAAATTCAATTCTTTCTCGGCCAAGAGCTTTAGTGAAGATGTCCGCCAATTGATACTCCGTATTGACAAAGTAAAGTTCGATCACACCATTTTCAACATGCTCCTTGATGAAGTGAAATCTGATGTCTATATGCTTGGATCTGGAATGTTGAACGTTGTTGCAGCATAAGGCAATAGCGCTTTTGTTATCACAGTACATTGGAATTTTATTGAATCCAAAGCCATAGTCGGTAAGTTGTGATCTCATCCAAAGGACTTGAGCACAACAACCGGACAAAGCAATATATTCAGCTTCCGTACTGGATATCGCAGCGCTTTTCTGCCTTTTAGACGACCAGCTCACAAGTCTATCACCCAAAAGTTGTATACTACCAGATGTGCTATGGCGTGTATCTTGACAACCAGCAAGATCCGGCATCTGCAAATGCTGTTAGCGCAATGGAAGAATCCTTCGGATCACCAAGTCACCCGAGTTACGGTTCTTTTTAGATACGAAAGATCCTTTTTACTACATTTAAGTGCTTTTCGGTAGGCCGAGCCTGATACCGGGCACACATGCATATAGCAAATTGTAGGTCAGGTCTACTGGCTGTAAGATAAAGGAGGGTGCCAATCATACCACGATAGTGTGACAGATCTACAGCTTTCCCTTCTTTATCCTCATCCAGTTTGGATTTCTCCACCATGGGAGTATCCACTGGGTCACAAGATTCAAAGCCATATTTCTTTAGTGATTCAAGAGCATATTTAGATTGGTTTATGAAGATGCCTCTGGACCATTGAGAAATACTGTAGTCCAAAGAAAAATGAGATTTAACCCATCATCGACATCTTTAATGTTGAACAATGATTTTAGCGGAATAATAACGAAAGTTCAGGAGTATATGTAAGCAAAGATAATGTCATCGACATATATTTGTACCAGTAGTAGTTCCTTGCCTTCTCTACGGATGAACATAGTAGGATCCACTAAGCCTTTTGAGAAGTCATTGGATATCAGGAATGAAGACAACATATCATACCACGCGCGTGGAGCTTGTTTCAACCCATAAAGAGCTTTCTTAAGCTTGTACACGTAGTTAGGTTTGTCTGGATCCACAAATCTGTCCGGTTGGCTAACATAAACCTCTTCCCGCAGATTACCATTCAGAAACGCAGTCTTCACATCCATTTGATAGACGACCATGTTCATATGAGCAGCAAACGCTAGAAAAATTCGTATAGCCTCTAATCTTGCAACCGGAGCGAAGGACTCTTCAAAATCGATTCCCTCTTCTTGACGATAACCACGAGCGACCAACCGAGCCTTGTTTTTCAGAATACCTCCTAACTCATCAAGCTTAACCTTATAGATCCACTTAAGAGTGATGCAAATGCTTTATCAGGAGGAGGAACAAGTTCCCAAACTTCAAGACATTCAAATTCATGAATTTCCTCTTGCATAGCTTTAATCCAACATGCTTGAGTTAATGCGTCTTTGTAGCTCTTAGGTTTGACTGATGTGAGAAAGGCATCATAGTAGCAGAATAAGGCTTGTTCATGGATTTGTAGTCGTGTGGAAACTGGTCTGTCGAGATCACCGATTATATTCTCAAGTGGGTGATCCTTAGTCCATTTGCTATTGTGTTCAGAAACTTGGTGATCGGGAGGCACAATTGTATGAATAACATCTGTTGATGAGGATTGATCAGAAGTAACTTCTGGAATTGGAATACCAAAGTATGGATCATTACCCATATGTGCAACTTCAATATCATGATTATCTTCTTCAACATCATGAGAAATAATAGGAGTTTGAGTTTCTTGTGTTGTATGAGAGTTACTTGGTGATGGTGCATCTTGATCAACTGTAGTTGAGGAAGGTGAGCCAGTTGATACAGCATGTTCAGGTGCAACTACTTCAGGAATAGGAGCAATGACTTCTGGTGCTTGTAAATCAACATAAGGTGGGGGATTAAGTGACTCATCAAACATTGGTTGAAACAACAAATCTCAGTCAGATCTCGAAGGTGGTACAAATGGTGTTGAAAGAGGATGGTTTGGCATGAGTCTTGAACTGATTGTTATAGGAGTCATATCATGAAGTGCGGGTCCTGAACTGCTGTGTTCAGAAGCCATCGCGGTCAGCTCATCAAAGTCAACATGAATGGTTTCAATTATTCGTCTAGTACGTCTGTTGTAAATCCGGAATGCTTTCTTCGTGGGTGCATAGCCAATGAAAATACCAATGTCAGCCTTCGGTTGTAACTTGCCCAAATTCTCGCTATCATTCGTTGGGTACACCAAACACATGAAGATACGATAGATTAGGAGGTTTGTCGTGTAAAAGCTCGTATGGTGTTTTACCGTGACGACGACGTATCATGGAACGATTTTGGGTATAACAGGCTGTGGCAACCGCTTCGGCCCATAGAAATAAAGGAGCTTTTGCATAAATTAACATAGTGCGGGCTGCTTCAATTAGCGTACGATTTCGTCTTTCAACAACACCGTTTTGCTGTGGAGAGCGTGCAACTGATATTTCATGAGAGATGCCAACCTTCTTATAATATTCACGCAATGTCTGATTAACAAACTCAGTTCCATTATCTGTTCTGATGCGATGGACGGTTTCCTTAAGCCGTACTTGGATCATCTTCAAAAAATTGATAATAAAAGCTGGAGCTTCATCTTTTGATCGCAAACATTTTACCCATGTAAATCGAGAGTAGTCGTCGACAATAACGAGGATGTACTTCTTTCCATTGACACTCGCGACACGCATTGGCCCACATAGATCCATATGCAACAGGTAGAGTTTTTCTTGATTGGTATCTTCAGATTTGGGTTTGTGGGGTTTCTTTGAACTTTTGCCTAATGCACATGCAGAACATAAGTGATCCTTTTCAAACTTGAGCTTAGGGAGACCTCGTACAAGTCCATGTCTTGCCAGATGATTGATAGAACCAAAGTTCAAATGAGAAAGACGACGATGCCATAACCAAGACTTGGTTTTAGACGCCTTTGACAATAGACAAATAGGAGAGGATGCCAGCATATTCCCAAGTGAGAGTGTATAAAGGTTATCCCCTCGAGATCCCGTCAATAGGAAGTAGATGGAATATTGGTTTTTGTGGATCCCCAGGATGTACTGGGTTCCTGTTTGTTAGCAGACATTGGTTTTAAAACCTTAGTTTTGCTAACGGACTCAGTATTCTTATTCTTCCTAGGTTTCCATATTAGACATTAAGATCGAGGATGACGAGTCAGAGGCCGAGGCCGCTAGCTGAGGGAGTGAGGAGTCGAAAGACGAGGGTCCTGACTCAAAGGGAGATGAGGCTGCACCTAAGGGGTAGCAATAGCAGGCATCCCCGGTTAAGGTCACAACCGCGGATAGGCCTTTAGGGTTAAGATACGGGGCGGCTAGACGTCGTGCCCTAGAGTTAGCTGAAGAGATAGAACCTAGTACGTTTGAGGTAGGGTAGAGTTCTAGGTCAGTGCCAGACTAGCAGGTAGCAGACGGGACTCCCACACCTAAGATACCCGTGCATACCACTTGGAGTGTAGACTCTGTGACAGAGACTACGGGTTATGAGCTTGCTCATGTGTTAGCCATAGATATATGATCTTACTGTTTTCATTAAAACCAGACTTAAATGACCAAAAACGTAACAAAAATACAACCTTATTTGTACTGGTTTCTGATTTTCTAATGTGCAGGTAAGGAGTGATCTGGAAAAAGACTATATTATGTGTGCACGAAGGCAAAAACGACAAAACGAGCAAGAAAACAGAAAGAGCGTGAAAGAAAGTGCAAGTCAAAGCCAAGAAGTCAGAAGTCAAACCTAATGAAGTTAAAGCAGCTCACCGATCCAGAGTGAATGAGTAGGAAACCCCGTAGGCCTGTAAATTCATAAGAAAAACCTTAATGGCCTCCCTTTACCCATCTAAATGGGCGGGGAGGACCATTTTGTGTTTATTGAAGAAAAAACTCAAACAAAAGGGACCAATCCTTATATACATATACCAAGGCCCAATGGACATGTAACGGGCCCAAACAAACATAAACAAAAAGCCCAAATGTATAACAAAACGTTTGTTCTAGCCACTACTTCCTCATGCGCAAAGCACTTAACAATGATTGTGTTAAGTCCTTGTTCTAGTCCGAATGGATCTCCAATGAAAATAATCTTATTATAACTTAGGCGGGCTGTTCTGTCAATTTCCTTAACAACCTTAACTAACCTAGGACTTTAATTGTAATAACAATATACAAGTTGATGGGGTGTGTTTAGCCAACCCTAAACTTCACCCTTGACACAATCAAACAACAGGACAACACCTTTTCACCGCTAAACCCCATTTTCACTGTTCACCCTCCATCCCCAAAATTACTCTTACCCCAAGGTTAATTCCACTTAAACCCCTTTCTAAAAGCAATGAGTGATGCAAGGCATAAGGTTTTTGGCCTTGACACGTTGGCAATCCAAGGGAATGATTACGTGGACACATCCAAGGGCTAAGATGATTTAATGAAGCATAAGTTGATTTTGATAGGGCCAAAGAGAAGATTGATGATAATTTTCTCTCTCACACATAGAAAACCAGGATATAGACTCGAGATCTATCTTCCTATATAATAGAGGGTTTAACCTTGTATTAGTGATGAAGTTTTTAGTCTCTTTTTAAGTGTAGTTTTTATTTAAGTTTTAAAAGTATTTTGTATTTCAATTCCTTGTAAAAGTTTAAGTTTTTAATGAAAAATTTGAGGTTTGTGTTTTAAGTTTCTGTGTTTGATCATTTATTATAACCTGTTAAGCTTTGAAAAGCTATGAAACAGCTTGTAGATCTTACCTAAAAGCTTCCACGATACCGCTCTTCTTGGCTTCTTGAATCAAGCCTAGTTTTACTGTTTAATCTCTTTTATTTCACTTTGTTAATCTATATAAAAATCTAAAATATACATAAAATGATCCACCCCACACGGCTTTATATACCTCAGCTTCTTTGGATGATAAGCTAGCTTGGGAAGAGCATATAGACATCACTAGCTTGTCTTTTAACAAGCTAGAGCTTGTAGATTTGATTATTTACCCTGTTTTGAGCAAGGGTGTTTGTAAGTTTTTATTTTTTTTCTTTTTAAGCTTATTTACTGTTTTATTGCTTATTGTTGCTTATTGCATGTTCTTATTTGCTTATTTGTGCTTTGTTATGATGTCTAATGCTTATGAATGCTTAGTTGTAGTTTAAAATTTCTTTTTGTTTTGTAAGTTTTCTTTAACTATCTGTCTTAAATAGCTTATCTAGTTGCATAATCTTGCCCCAGCTTATTTAAGTGGTTAACTATTGTTAAAACTTGCTCATTTGCAGTTTGTGTATAAGCTATTTTATTATCTGTCTTAAGGGTTTGTTCATTAAAAATCTAGATTATCTAGTTCTCTAAATCATAGGTTTTATAAATAGTTGTTTGAATCTAAGAACATATAGCTTATTATATAAGCTTATTTGATTAGACCTTTGAATACTGTTGTTTTGTGATGTTTTTGTCTTTATGAATGTGTTAGAAATCAAGTTAAAATAGCCTGCATTGTTGTTTTGAGTTTTTACCAAAAGCTGTCAAAATTTGCCAAGTGTTTAAAAAATTTAAGAAATTGCTTTTTCAAATGCTTTTTATGGCTTATTGTGAATATCAAAATACTTTTTGATTGTTGATTCTTGTTCTTTGAGGTCTAAATTTAATCTGTTTGTAAGTTATATAGTCATAAGGATCTGTTTGTTTACTTATTTTTAAGCTCAAAAGTGGTGATTTGGTAAGATTATAAAAAGTTACAAAAATTTGTCTAAGTGTTGAATCAGTGTGAGATAGCTTTTTCATGAAGCTTTTTAAGTGCTTATTTGAATTTCAAACTGCTTTTTCTTTATTGCTTTTTGTAGCTTTTTGGCCATTCTTCTTAGTGGTATAAGCCACTAAGCCATAAGGATTTTTTTGCTAACTTATTTTTAAGGTAAAAAAGTCCCTCTTGGCCTTTTTGCTTATCAGTTTTGGCCAAAAAGCTATTTGCTTATTTAGTCTTATTAGCTTATTGCTTTTGCTTATTATAGGTTTAGTTTAGCTTATTAAGTTAGATTAATTCTCTTTAGTTTAGAGCTTATTTAAGCTTATTTGCATCTTAGCTTAAAATTCTTTAAGTTTTATAGCTTTTTAAGTTTTCTGTCATCCTAGCTTAATTTAGTGCTTAATTTTGTTTAAATATGCTTATTAAGGGTTGTTAGGTATCTGCTTTAGCTTATTTTTCATTTTGGATTGCTTATTTGAGCTTAAAAAGCCCAACAGTTAGCATTTTAGTGTTTTAGTATAACTTTGCTTATCCTGTCCTTTAACAGCTTATTTCATACTTATTTTTTATTTAAAAAAAATGCTTTTGTAAAAATTGCTTATTTAGTGCTTTTCTATAATGTTGTAAAAAAATATGGAAAACAAAAACGTTTGGGATTAGGGGAAGTCCCAGGTGAGCAAGACTCGAACCCGGGACCTCTACCCTATTCACCAAACGTTTTACCCAACACCCTCTATCACTAGCGCCCTTGGGTCTTTTCCGTTTATCTTTGCATAGTCTATTTACTTATACATGTTTTACCTCTCTTTTTTAAGCCACTTCGCAGCTTGTTTGTAGCTTTTTAGAGCTTATTTGATAAGCTGGCTTAACCAGCTTATTTTTCCTAGGACCCTTACAACATTTAGGACTTTCCTGCATTTTTTTAGATTTTTCCAACTTAATTTCTTATTTTTCTTTATTTTTCGAAGTTCAAAAATTTAGAAAATCATTTAAAAATAGTAAATTAATTCAGAAAATTACAAAAAAATAGTTCTTAGATTTAGAATAAATAGTTTTAGGTTAACAAAGTTTAAAATCTTTTTCATCATTTTTATCTTTTAAATTTCATTTTTAGCTTTTTAAATTATTTTTAAGAAATAGTTTTTAATTATAAAAAGTAGTGAAAAATGTTTTTCTGAGTTTTTATGATATTTTAGACTTTTCTAAAGTAGAAAATCATTTTTTGGAATTTTTAAGAATTAATTTGTCATTTTCTAGAATTTTAAATAGATTAAATAGGTTTTAATTCATAAAAAAATTATTAAAAAGCCAAAAAATATAAATCTTTCTTAGAAAATTTTCTTTTGTCATTTGAAAGGTTTAGAAACTAAGTTTGAATTTTTAGGGTTAATATTTGCCTTAGCTAGTTTTTAGGATTCCCGTTTTGCGTTTTTAGTTTAAAATATTTTCCCTTAATTTGTTTTTAAAGTGTTTGCCTTATTTTCCCGTTAGCGTTAGAAAATTCCCATCAATTCTTGTTCATTCAAGCAATTCGATTTATCATAAAATGACTAGACTTCAATTACATTCCTCGTTGGGGATAACGATCCAGTGGGAGATCATGCTCCTGGATTACTTATATTTGTGATTTTTTTTATTCTTATTCCTTTTATTTTATATTTATATGTAGTTTTTATATTTATATTTATCTTTATATTTTTAAAGGGTATTATCACAATAATCAATCAATTTTGGGCGCCGTGTCGAGGGAGGATTGTATATGATTGTTGAGCCGGTTTGACTATTATTTTGAGATCTTTTGTGTGAAGTTACTTTGTTTATTTTCATATAAAAAAAATACAAAAACATTTTTCATTTCTTTTATTAGTGTATATATAATATAAAAAAAATAATCCAAAAACTTAAAAAAAACATTGTCCATAAAAAGAAATAATTTTTTTACCAAGTTGGTAAAAGAACACCAACATATAATACTTTCAACTGAAGTATTATCCATTAATAAGTTCCCGAACCAAAGATCAAAAACTTACCTTTTGTGTCTCTCGCGAGGTACGGCTCACCTTTTAAAGTTAAACAAACTCCTTTGTGCGTTTTTCTTTTAGAGAGTTACCGAGAAGCGAGTTGATTATTAGGTTTAAGTGTCTTATCTCATTGTCCGTTATTAAAATATATTGTGAATACATTGTTGAAAAACCAAAAAAAAAAAAAAAAAAAAAATTAGTATAAATTTTCTTTTTACATTTTAGTGCATGCGCACTCGTTCTCAATCTCGTAATTCTAACCGTCAACAACAACAAGTCAACCCGACTTTTGTTGAACCATTTAATCTTGTGGAACCAATTGAAAATCAAGCTCCTCCCGTAGTTACGATGGACGATAATCGTACTATGGCTCAATTGCTCGAAGCACCCACCGTGGGTTACGAGGATGCCATCGTTGTTCCCGAGATCACCGCGGACAACTTTGAGCTTAAGCACGGTTTGCTTACCCTCGTTCAAAACAAACAATTTTTCGGACATGACAAAGAAGACCCTCATGCTCACATCCGTTATTTCAACAAGATCACTTCTACGATGAAGTTCCCGAACGTCCCGAGTACGTCGGTAAAGCTTATGCTTTTCCCATTTTCCCTCGAGGGTGCAGCCCAGATTTGGCTTGAAAAAGAACCCCCTCGATCGATTCTTACATGGGATGATCTTGTTTCGAAATTCATCAACAAATTTTTCCCTCCTTCCAAAACAACAAATCTTCGAAATGAAATCACGAGATTTCAACAACGATTTGATGAAACTTTTTACGAGGCATGGGACCGATTCAATGATCTTCTTCGGGCATGCCCACATCATGGATTTTCGGAATTACATCAACTCGATACATTCTATAATGCTTTGAACTCTAATGATCAAGATTCGTTGAATTCCGCCGCGGGTGGTAACTTTTTGGATAATTTGCCAGAGATTTCTAAGATCAATTGAGAGCAATTCCAAAGTTCGTAATTCACATAACAAACCGGTTGTTGCCAAAGTGAGTGCGAGCTCTTCTACCTCCGGTATTTCTCCTGATGTTGCCGAACTTAAAGATATGGTGAAAGCTTTACTTCTCACTAAGAAAAATCAAACCCAAACTCCCGCTCCCGTAAAAGCGGTCGAGGAAAGTTGTGTTACTTGCGGTGGTGCTCATTCTTACCGAAATTGTCCCGCCACCGATGGCAACGTTTATCGTGACAATATTCAAGAGTATGTTTCCCAAGCCGCCGCGGTTAACTACAACCAAGGAAATACCGGTTACCGAGCCCCGATTGCTAATCAAATTCGACCTCCCGGTTTTCCTCCCGTTCAACAAAACCAAGGAAATAACCAAAACCGTTACAACCAAAACTGGGGGAATAATTACAACCAAGGCCAAATTTATCGACCCCCGATTAATCAACCCCCGGTTCCCCAAGCTCCACCTTACCAAGCTCCGGCTCCGCAAACACAAGGTGTGTCGAAGGATGATTTTCAAAACTACATCAAAGCTAATGATGCGGTTATGAGAAATATGCAAAACCAAACCCAAAACATGCAAAATCAAATGACCAATTTAACCGATTTGCTTACCAAGTTCATGAATTCCAATACCGCTTCTACTTCAGGTTCAGGGACACTCCCTAGTAATACCATTACTAACCCGAAGGTAGATTTGAAGGGTATTACCACCCAAAGCGGTGTTGCTTATCAAGGACCCACGATTCCTACTACTTCTTCTTCTCCTCCTAAAGTAGTGGAACGTGGTGAAACAGAGGTGATAATCGAGACTCGGTTGCTCCTACTAATAACGGAAGTACCAAAGACGTCCAACCTCTGGTTGTCCAAGTTCAACCTCATGTACCAAATTCTGAGCCCGTTGTTGCTCCCGTTAGTGCTCCGATGCCTAACCCGAAATCGTCGATTCCGTATCCTTCGAGACGTAATGATGAAAGGCGCCGTGAAAAAGCTAATGACCAAATTGAGAAATTCTACGAAATCTTTAAAGATTTGAGTTTCGAAATTAGCCTCACGGATGCTTTGATTCTTATGCCAAAATTTGCCTCGACTCTTAAAGCTTTAATTGGAAACAAAGAAAAATTAAGTGAAATGGCTAGAACTCCGTTGAATGAGCATTGCTCGGCGGTTCTCCTCAAAAAGTTACCCAAAAAACTTGGAGACCCTGGCAAATTTCTCATACCGTGTGATTTTCCCGGAATGGATGAGTGCTTAGCCTTGGCCGATCTTGGCGCTAGCATAAATCTCATGCCATTATCCGTGTGGAAAAAGCTTTCTCTTCCGGAGCTCACTCCTACTTGTATGACTCTTGAACTTGTGGACCGTTCGATTACCCAACCGATCGGTATCGCCGAAGATGTCGACGTAAAAGTAGGAAAGTTCCAATTCCCGGCCGACTTTGTAGTCGTAGACTTTGATGCCGATCCCCGAGTCCCCCTAATTCTCGGGAGATCCTTTTTAAAGACCGGACGTGCTTTGATTGATGTTTACGAAGGAGAATTAACTCTTCGTGTTGGAAAAGAAGCCATAACATTCAATCTTGATCAAACTTCGAGATACTCCTCTAATTATGATGATAATTCGGTTAACCAAATCGACGTCATTGAAATGGCTTGTGAGGAGTATTCTCAAGAAGTTCTCGGTTTCTCCGATGTGATCGCGAGTGGCAATCCCACTCCTTATTATGACCCGATCGTTTCTACCTCTTCTCCGACTCTCACTCCCTTCGGGGATAGTGATTTTCTTCTCGAGGAAGTCGACGCTTTCCTCGCTCTTGAAGATGATCCAACTTCACCGGAAGTTGATGACTCTTATTATGACCCGGAGGGGGACATTCTTCTTCTTGAATCATTTCTCAATGATGATCCATCATTACCCCCTCCCACTCAAGGAAATTATTTGCCTGAAATTCGAAAAGAACTTAAAGTTTATGAAGCTAAAACTGATAAATCTTCAATTGATGAACCTCCCGATGTCGAACTCAAGGACTTACCTCCTCATCTCGAATACACATTTGTGGAAGGTGACAACAAGTTGCCCATCATAATTGCTAAAGACTTGAGTGTCGAGGAAAAAGCCGCTCTCATAACGGTTTTAAAGTGACACGAGCGAGCCATCGCTTGGAAACTCTCCGACATCAAAGGCATTAACTCGGAATTTTGTACTCACAAGATTCTTATGGAAGAGGACTACAAACCGGCGGTTCAACACCAAAGACGGGTGAATCCAAAAATCTACGATGTCATCAAAAAGGAGGTTGAAAATTTTCTTGACGCCGGATTAATTTACCCGATCTCGGATAGTCCTTGGGTAAGCCCCGTACATTGCGTACCAAAAAGGTGGTTTTACCGTTGTTGAAAATGATGAAAACGAGTTAATTCCGACTCGATTGGTTACGGGTTGGTGTGTATGCATTGACTACTGAAAGTTAAATGAGCCATACGTAAAAGACTCTTTCCACTACCGTTTTTGGATCAATGCTTGAGAATTAGCGGGAAACGAGTACTATTGTTTCTGATGGTTTCTCGGGGATTCTTTCAAATTCCTATCGACCCTCATGATCAAGAAAAGACAACATTCACATGTCCTTACGGAACGTTCGCCTACCGTCGCATGCCTTTCGGCTTATGCAATGCACCGGGCACGTTCCAAAGGTGTATGATGGCTATCTTTCATGATATGATCGAAAAAACAATGGAAGTCTTCATGGACGACTTTTCGGTCTTTGGGAATTCATTCGGAAATTGCCTCTCTCGTGTAGACAAGATGCTTCAAAGGTGCGAAGACACCAATCTTTATCTAAATTGGGAAAAGAGTCATTTCATGGTTAAGGAAGGCATTGTCCTTGGCCATAAGATTTCCAAAAATAGGATTGAGGTCGATAAAGCCAAAGTCGATGTGATTGCTAAGTTACCTCATCCCACCACCGTTAAGGGTGTTCGGAGTTTTCTCGGTCATGCCGGTTTCTACCGACGATTCATTAAGGATTTTCCAACTATTTATCGACCGATGACTCAATCTTCTGAGAAGATTACCTCCGTTCACTTCTCCCAATGAATGTATTAAGTTTTGATTGTTAAAGAAAAAATTTATCCGAAAAGCTCAATCCTTGATTGCCCCAGACGGGGACTTACCCTTTGTCGATTATGTGCGATGCTACGAGACTTTGACATATGTGTAGTCTTGGGGGCATCGTCATGAAAAAACACTCTTAGGCTATACACTATGCTAGTAAAACAATGAACGAGGCGGAATCGCATTACACTACGACGGAGAAAGAAATGTTAGCCGTGGTGTATGCCTTAGAAAAATTCCGATCTTACCTTATCTTGAATAAAAGCATAGTGTATACGGATCACTCCGCCCTAAAATATCTGTTTGCTAAAAAAGATTCTAAGGCGAGATTGCACCGGTGGGTACTTCTCCTTCAAGAGTTCAAATTCAAAGTAATTGACACAAAAGGAGCCGAGATCTCTGCGGGAAGGTCATTTTCACGTATTAGAAATATCCGTATAAAATGTGCTCTATTGCGACCCAAAGGATCTGATAAATGAAAACGTTTTCCTCTCTAGACAACGTTATATGGTGACTTTTTTGTGGTGATAAGTACCCCATGGTTTGCCTAATTATGCAAATTCACACGAGGAGAATTTCATTGTTAAAGGGAGGTTCGTCCCATCAAAAGAATAAACCGTTTTTTAATCACTGCTCTGTTGCATATCCACTCTCTCCTCCATCATGATATCTTTCATGGGCCACCACCGGCCTCCCACCTTATCTCCTGTTCTTACCCAACCCCCCCCACTCCTATCCCCCCCCTGTGCGGACTCAAAATGAGTCCGGCGGGTGTGCTTGCAGCGGCTATGAAGCTATTGGATATCCTTCATAGCTTCATAGTTGAACCACCGCGGGGACATTACGCTTGGCTGGTACAAAACTACACCGCCAATAAGGTCTTTTGACTAAGGATTCTATTGGCCTTATGATTTACAGTTGAATGCCCATGACTTGGTCCACCGATGTGACACTTTGTCATCGTCAAGGGAAAAAATTTCGCAACGTGAATGATTGCCTCAAAATTCCATTCCAGTTTGCGAATACTTTGTCCGTGTGGGCACGTCGATTTCATTGGCGGCCGTTCCAGTCTTCACGACGGGAATACATATACTATTCTCGTGGCGGGCGATGACTGGTGAATTTTATACTACAATATATATATTATATGATATAAATATATATATAAGTCTAAAAAAACAAATATCAATGAAAAACAGGTAAGCAGTAGTAGTATAGAATGTTCCCGGGTCGTTTATCCCCAACGAGGCTGGACTGGAGAATCGATACAGTCGGAAGATTGGAGTTTGAATGAGAAAAATGATTTGAGAGTGTGGAAAGCTAAATTAAACAATAACAAACAAAAACGTCTAAGAAAACCTAAAAATTATGAATTTAAGCTAAAAAACGAGAGCACGAATCACGAACAAAGGGGGAAAAACCTAAAATCTTTAAAATTAACCCTACGAAGAAATTTTCACTTCTAAACTACTCTAGGAGACAAATAACGAAGAATGAAAAAGACTAGACTGAAAACGGAGGTCGTTTGACCCAAAAACGAGTCGAGACAAAAACCGCACCCGACCCCGTTATTTAAAAAGCAAAAAGTTGTAAAAATGACCCTACGAAATTTTTTATATTTTTCCTACAAACTATATGACTAAATAAAATTTTCTAAAAAAGAAATTTTTTTTTTTGACAATTTTTGTATTTTTTATGACTTTTTAAACTTTTAACGAAATTAAATTAGAAAAAATACTAAATGACTTCG
>BQNB010105892.1:0-15556 GCA_026074375.1 Tanacetum coccineum | reverse complement strand
TATAATATACCATTTTAAATAAAGAAATCATTTTAAATATAATTTTTGTAAAACTCATTTTAAACATGGTTTTCATAAAAAAACCAAAGACAGTTATTTAAGAGTGTATCGCATATTTACCTTATAAATCATTTTAAACATACTTTCCATAATAAAATAGAATAAAATTTATCAAAAACAAGCATATAGAAATAGTATAATATCTTATTCGTAAAGATTATATTAAACAAAGTTTTGACAGTCAACCGATATCACGTTGTTTTCATAAAAATCATTATGAGCATAGTTTTTTATAAAAATTAGAAGACAATCATATAAAAGCGATATCGTAATAAACTTATTCAAAAATAGTTTTTCCAAACATGTTCAAGCTATATTTCAAAAGGGTTTTCACACTTCATTGTCATTATAAAAATGTGTAGCTCAAATAAAGGACATTGTAATATCAAAAGGGATTTTAAAGTACCGTAAGGACTCTAACATAAATCTATTGTTTGAAGGCGAAAGAGTGTACAAGGAACCATATAGCCAGAATAACATTCAAACGAACACGTACAAGAGAAGTTCATGTAAAGACATTACGAACTAAATGAAGAACGTAAGGACTCATCCATACTAACGATCAAAAGAACTAACATAGAGAAGCATCAATACTAACATGTCGCAAACATGTTATGAACATATAACGCTTGAAAGAAAGATTAGATGTTTGTACATATAATAAATGCAAGGAAAGAACCAACGAATCATACCAATAGTCAAAAGAAGCAGATCGGAACAAACAATATATATATCAACAACGCTGATTGGGAAAGATAGCACATCCGCACCGATGTGGTACGAACAAGAAATGCTAAAATAAGAGTTAGGTACCCAGACAAATAATCAAACAAACGAAAGATTACCCAATAATCATAATAGTAGTAATAAAAGGTATCCAGGATATTCATAAATGTTAGATAGAAGGGAAACTTACTGTCTACACAACTATTCATAACCCAATCGTACATAACACAACATCTTACACTACCACCTAACAACGAAACACCGATCAATGTAATCATGGTCACAAGTCCACGTGTGTGATGCCTTTATAATTATGTTGGCCACCCATAATTATAATTGCATCCTTTCACACATGTACTTACTTTCAAGATCACACATCTCAATGATAACGCACAAATATATACATATACCACATAACAAATCTTACACGACCCTAATATAACATAAACATGATGTTCCATCAAAAGAATATTTATTTATATAGGGGTAAAATCCAAAAAGACAGAAAGAAAACGAAAGCCTCATAGTGCCTTAAATTACGAAATATCCGAAAGAAATCATCGATAATAGTAATGTGCCAAGGTAAAAGACGGGATAAGCTTATGCTGGGCCTCGCTTATGTTTGACTTTGCTTTCGCAAGAGTAAACTAACTTCGCGGGTCCAGGCCTGCTACGAGCATCCGATAGGAGATCTGAGTCGGCCTCCTTTTCCGACTCTTCTAACCACCCTTCCTCCTTCGGTTCCTCAAGAGGCTCCTCCTTAATTGGCTCTTCTTCTGGATCTTCTGATATCGAGTAGCCCGTAGGACGAGATAAAACTCAAAGAAAAGAAGATAATGAAAAATAAATAAACAATACCAAACATAGTTCCTATTATGCAACTATATGAAGGACTCCTAGGTTATAGTCTAGGTTAAACCACCTACTTCTCTATAACTGATAAGTGTAAAATACACATATCCGTTTGTACCTAAAATAACCCAATTAAACCCAAAACACAGTGAAAAATGGCAAAAATATACTTGTTTTTGTGTTCTATGTGTGCAGGTATGTATATATGAAAAGTCACATGAAAACCGTCAAAAACGGGCAAACACGGACACAAGAACGAAAGAGTGAACAAAAGCCGGAAGCCAAAGCAAGAAAAAGTCAAATCTATAGTCAACTCTAGTCAATCTTGGTCAACAGAAGTCAACCACAAAGGACAAAATCCAAAATATTCTACTTTAGTCCTCCAAGTTTCAGAAAAGTCCATAAATGGTCCCTAAGCCTAAATGGGCCATACCTGGATCCATGACTTACACCAAAAGCCCAATTCCTAGCCTAATACCCTTTTCATAAAACTCCAAGGGCCATTTATGCCAATAAAGTCCTTTTACTCTACAACCTTGTATAAACCAAAGACAAGGGCTAAAGTTGCAATTCTCCCAAACTTTAAACCGAATTACCCCTTTACAGTAAAACAAGCGGGAAAATGTGGGCACTATTCACCCATCGTCCCCAACATTAACCCATGGGTAAAACAAGGGGCAAATCCAAATTAAGGGGTGATTAAGTCAATTTATGGGATCGTTAACAAGATGGTAGGGTCAAATGGGTCAAATCAAAGCATCTCATTTAGCTTCCAAAGATCAAGCCAACGTGGCTATGGAGAAAACACAAAGGAATGAGGAATTTGCACTACATTCACTCAATAAACTAGCACAAGCTGTTACATCATGAGAATGACAGCTTGGCAATCCTTGAGCATCCACATTTGATCCAACGGCTTACAATAGCCCTCAAATGATTGAAGAAATGTTTGGCTAGGATTGATTGGAGCGTGGGCATCAAGCAAGACCTAGAAGCTTCAGCTTGGCACTATAAATAGGCTCTCACCTCACACACACACACATCTAGTTTTTTAGTAGCTTTTAGGTAGCTTAAAATTTCGTTTTTAGCCAAATATAATTTTCCTTAAATGTTTTGTAATTCTTTTTAAAGTAATGGTAATTCAGTGTGCTTTGTTATGAAATTCAGTATTTACATTCATAAGCTCTCTCTTTTTTTCATTTGTCCTAAAATTTTAAGCTAAAGCTAAATAAGCTCCTATAAGCTCAACAGCTCTCATGAGTCTCTAGGCTCATGATTTGAGCTTAACTTGGTCTTAATCATACTTAATATCTAAAACTAGCTAAAGTTCTTATTTACCTTTGCCTAGTGGACTTTTAAGTATGGAAGGAGAGCTAAAAAGGAAGAGCTCTCAGGACTTTACTCTAGCTATTTTAAGTAGGAGAGCTTTGTAGAAAGCTTGAGAGTCATTTTGTGCTTGTTAAGCGAGGCAAACTGTAAGTTTTCTTTTACTTTCCTTGTTTTAATTTTTAGCTTTAAATTGCCTAATTAGCTTAGATTTACTTATTTGCTTATTAAAAGTGCTTATCTGTTTTCTAGTTGATAAATTTAGTGCTATATTGTTATTTTATGCTTATTCATCATCTGTTTTTAGCTTAAGTCTTATAGATATTTGTTTTTCATCTACTTGTCAAAATCTCATATAAAATCAAAAAATATTTAGTGTTAATTTGTTTTTTCTTCAAGATCTTGCTTTTCTAGCTTAATTCTGTAGTAGTTAGATTATGTTATTTAAGTTAGATTATAATTTCGTTAATCATTGGGTATTAAGGATTTAATTAGTATGATTTCATTTTAAGAGTATTTTTCAAATCTGTATAACGTTTAAGGATGTGTTTGGTTTATCTTAGTTTGACTTCATTTAGTCAAAGGTCTTTGTGCAAAACAATTGAGTCTGCTTTGATTTCATTAGTTATCATTAGGAAAAGAGATTTCAGAAGCTAGTTGTTAAAGATGAGTAAATATAGCTTATATTTTAGATTGTTCGCACAAGGGTAATTGTATACCTTTTCTTTGTAGTGTGAAAGCTTGATTCTAAGCTTTCCTACGGCTTGGACTTGGATTGCCTAAGAGTTTATACACTACTATCTTGAGTGACTCTAGTGCTAGTAGAAAGAAACCACCTTGCTAGTGGCCTGCATTGTTTCTAGCTCATTTGCAAATTGCATCAGCAGTAGTAACATCAGTTACTACTGTTGACTTTTTAAGCTTCATTTAAGTAGTAATTGTAGGATTTAGGTTCTAAAATTCCATAAGCTTATAGATTAGATATAGTTAAAGTTAGATTAAATCTTGCTTCTAATTTTCTAGCTTATTCCTTAAGGTGCATTTGTTTTTAAAAGTTCATAAAAATCTCAAAAATTCCAAAAACAGTAGTAACTTAGATTAGCCTTTAATTTTGCGAAACTTCAGCTTTATAGTAGCTGTGTTAATGATTTGAATTCATTGCTTAAGTAGTGGATTGTGAAGTTCTCATAAGCTCAATTTTCTGTTCTTGGCTTATATATGTTTTTCTAGCTTATTAGACTTTGAGCTTTTAGGTTTAGTTCTGTTGTTTTGCCTATTTGATCTTAATTTCAGTTAACATAAAGTGTTTTTAAATGGATCTTAAACTTATTAAAATTAGCTTCATTAAAGCACATCTCAAGGGATTTTGAACATCTTTTATTTTTCAATTTGAGCTTAACTTGAGCTTTTTACAAGTGATTAAGTAGAATCAAGCAAAAGCAAGCTTAAACACCACTTTCTGTAACAGCTTTTTAATAAGCTATTTTAGAGCTTTTTTTGTCATTTTGGGGGGGGAGGGGGGTTCTCAGTTATATCTGTTTTCATTAAAAGTGCTTAATTAATTTGGTGTCCTTTTTAAGTTCAATAATTAGTTTTTGAAAATAAGCAAAAATAAAAAAAGAGCAAAAAGTTGGGGTTTGCCACACTCGAACCCACGACCTCACACTTATAGACCATACGTCTTACCATTTGCTTCAATAGCTCATCCAGTATACTTTCCCCACATCTAATTCTTATACACATTTTTGCCTATTAAGCCAAATAAGCTGTTAAGATTATTTCGTGGCTTATTTTATAAGCTACGACTTAGGACTTATTTTTCCTAGGATTCATATAGCATAAGCTATTTCCTGTATTTTTTCTAGAATTTTTACTATAAGTTTAGTATTTTTAATCTTTTATTTTCTTTAAAAACTTCTAAAAAAAATCATAAAAAATAGTATAAAAATTAATCGGAATATAAAATCTTTTTTATAAAATTGCATTCTTTTTTTAATATAAAGTTTGTAGGAAAATTAGTTTCACTTTCGTAGTGTCTATTTGCAAAAATTCACTTTTTAAAAGAACAAATTTTTAGTACTTAATCTGCTATTTTTTAGGATTTAATTAGATTAAAATAGATTTAAATTCATAATAAATTCAAAAATAATCAAAAAAAATGTTTTTCTTTTTCCTAAAATTTTCTTTTGTCCTATCTTAGGTTTAGAAATTTAGTTTACATTTTTAGGAGTTAAATTTAGTTTATTTGCTTATTAGTCGCGTTTTATTTGTTTCCCGTTAATCATTAAGTGCTTTAATTGTTTTTGATTGCTTGTTTTTAATTAGTAGATATAGAAAACCCAATCAATCTTCGAACCCATTCAAATCACTATCCGATATCAAAGCGAGGTTTCAATTTCTCAAATCGTTGGGAAAACGACCCGGGAAATCATACTTTCCGGTAAACATACGTATATTATATATTATATATATATATTTTAAAGAGTGAAAATTTCCTTAGGAAATTTTCTTAATTGCTCTTGTGATATTATATATTAGTATATTATCAAGCGTATCAAATTTTTGGCGCCGCTGCCGGGGATTTGAGTTAACGAATCTCTCGTTTTGTGTTTGTTGATAAGATTTGAAGATCCTTTCGTCCTCGAAAGTTTCATTTTTGTTTAAAAATTTTCAAAAAAATCCAAAAAAAAATCATAAAACATAAAAAGTAAAAAATATTTTCCTTTTCTTTTTTAGTATAGCTATCATATAAAAAACACAAAAAAATCAAAAATATAAAGAAATTGTCCTTAAAAAAATTAAATAAACAAAGTTGGTAAACGAACACCAACATATAATACCTTCAATTGAGGTATTATCATAAATAAGTTCCGGTGAACTTGAAAAGTTCCCAAATCGAACCAAAGATTTAACACTTGCCATTTGTGTCTCTACGAAGTACGGCTCACCTTAAAAAGTAATTTTTAAGAGCTACCGTGAAGTAGTTGATTATTTGGTTTAAGTCTCTTTCGTGTAACCGTTAAAATTTGTTGTGAATAAAATATTAAAAAAAAAAGAAAAAAAAAATTATCATAAAAATTTTCTTTTAAATTCTAGATTTTTCCTTTTTGATTTTCTCTTTTTAAGTGCATGCGCACTCGCTCGCAAACTCGTAACCATAACCGTCGTCAACAACAACAAACCCTTCCGATTGTTGTTGAACCTTGTAATTTACAAGAGCCAATTCCCAGACAAACCATAGTTGCGATGGCGGATCGAACTATGAAGGAATTACTCCGTGCACCCACCGAGGGTTACGGAGAAGCTATTGTTTTACCCAAAATCAATGCCGATCATTTTGAGATCAAAACTAATTTGCTTCAATTGGTTCAAGCGAACCCGTTTCATGGTTTAGAAAATGAAAATCCTCATGCTCATATTAATAGTTTCAAAAGGATTACTTCGACCTTACGATTTAGGAATGTGCCTAATGATGTGATTAAGCTCATGATGTTTCCTTATTCGCTCGAGGGAGCCGCTAAAACTTGGTACGAGAAAGAACCCACGAATTCAATTTTGATTTGGGATGATCTCGTTACCAAGTTCGTTAACCAATTTTTCCCCCTTCAAAGACCACTCACCTTAAGAACAAAATTTCTTGTTTCGTAAGCAAATTCGATGAATTAGTTAGTGAAGCGTCGGAACGTTTTGAAGGGCTATGCTTAGATATTGCCTCACACGGATTTTCGAAGTTAACTCAGGTTGATACCTTTTATAAATGGTTTTTAACCCGAGGGGGGGGGGGACGAACAAAGACTCTTTAAATGCCGCGGCGGGTGGTAATTTGTTAACTAAGACTACTAGGGAAGCTTTGAATTATAAATGAAAAACAAGTCAAAAGTGCGTTTTATTCGAGAAAACAAAACAAATGCTTTTAGGGTTTAAATTCTAGGGAAATGTTTAGGCAAAACGGGATGAAGAATTGAACAACAAACTTGCGGATCAACTTTCGACTTAGTCGAGATTGTTTCTAAAAAGGTTCGTTGTCCCTCCCACACCGGTTAATGGCTGGGCTGAGGAACAATTGTGTTACTTTGTGGTGGAGCTCATGCATGGTATAATTGTTCGGCTACGATAATAACCAAAACGTTTGTGGCACCCCGGGAACTTTAATCAACAAGCCCCCCAATCGACCATTAGTAATCAAATGACACCACCAGGGGATTGCTACGGGTGCAAAATCAAGGTCAAAATAGGAATTATAATAATCAAGGTCAAGGGAATAATTTCAATCGAGGGAACAATTTTCAAAATCAAGGTTTTCAAGGTCAAGTTAATCATGCTTCGAATTTTCAAAACCAAGGTTTTCAAAATCAACCGTTTCAAGAGTCTGCCTTTAATCTACTGTGATCGCATTTTTAAATGATCTTTCGAATTACAAGAAGTCAATGATCAAACGATTAGGAATTTGCAATACCAAATCACTTCGATGATGATCGTAAAGAACGAGATTCAAACTACCATCAAGAATCAACAAACCGCTTTGATGAGTCAAAATAATGCTTTTCAAAACACGTTGCAGAATAATCTTCAAACCATGTTAAGTAGTTTCTTTCAAGCCCAAGCCTCACCTTTGGGTACTCTTCCGAGTAATACGATTCCTAACCGAAAGGCGAGATGGAAACGAAAACTAACCCGAAGTGTGTAGCGTACGTCGGGACCTCGAACTCCAAAACTAAACCTTTCCCGAAAAAGTTGTGGAACGATTGAGATACCGAGGACAACTAAGGAATAGGAGCAAAATGATTTCCAAGGAAGTTTACCGCTCAATCCCACCTTCGGTATCCTAAAACTAATCTTCAGGAACCCGAGATTCCGAAAGACTTCTACCAGAAACGACTCGATACCAGGAACCCGCTATATCCGAAGATGGATACTAAGCCAAAATTTCCTTATCCTTCGATCGACGAGACACATCAATACGAATCGAGATAAAAGCTTCATACCATAAAAGAAAAAGATTTTTCAAATGTTTCAAGATTTGCGATTAGATATAAGTTTTGCGGGATGCTTATGTTTTTAATGCGAGATTTGCTCCAACGAGTTAGGGATTTGATAAATGGGAATAAGAAAAGTTGCTGTAATTAGTGAACAATTCCATTGAACGAGAATTTTCGGCAATGCTCCTTAAAAAGCTTCTCGGAGAAAAATGCTTGGAGATCCGAGAAAATTTCGTGTTCCTTGTGAAAATTCCTGGAATGGAGATTATGTTCGCCTTGGCCGATCTTGGTGCAAGCATAAATTTTAATGCCCCTTTCGATTGGAAAAGAAAAACTTTAGTTTCTGCCCAAACTTTCACCAGACTCGAATGACTTAGAAGTTAGCGGACCGATCCAGAACTTACCTATGGGTTTTAGCGAAGAGTCTACGTTAAAGTTGGAAATTTCCACTTTCCCGCGTCTTTCGTACAGGTAGTGATTTTCGAAGCTGATTCCCCGAGTACCTCTTATACTTGGGAAGGTTCATTTTTTGGAAAACCGGTCGTACCTTAAGTGATGTTTATGATGGAGAAAATCACCCATCCGTGTTGATAACGAAGCCGTCCACTTTCATTTAGACCAAACATGAAATATTCCTCTACGATATGACAAATCGGTAATAACTGAAATTGACATCATTGATGATATTTGTGCGGAGTATGTTCAGGAATTATTAGGATTTACCTAGTGATGATTTTCCAAACAGTGGCCAATCCCACTTCGACATCTGAGCCGTTTACTTCCGAATTTACTTTGGAAGAAATCGATGCTTTTCTTTATGACAAATCAATCTCTTTGGAAAGTGATCATGATGATTGTGATCCGGAGGAAGACATTTATGTGCTTGAACAATTGTTAAATGATGACCCGTTTCACTTCCTACGTATGGACTAATGCAAAGTGAGGTTACCGTGGCCAAATCTTCAATTAAAGAGCCTCCGGATTTAGAGTTAATAGACTTACATCTCAGACTTTAGAATTTGCTTTTTGGAAGGAAACGATAAGTTACCGGCATCATAGTAAAAGGTTTTAAAAACATGATCTAAACGGAAAGATACTTATTAATGTATCTCTTAAATCTCAGTAAATACGTTGCCAGTGCTTGGAAAAAATAACCGATATCAAGGGTTCGACCCTCGTTTTTGTACTCCCATAAGATTTTGAATGAAGACGATTGTAAACCTCAGTCCAAAGTCAAAGACGGGTGAACCCAAAAATTCAGTTGAAGTCATTAAGAAGGAGGTGATTAAACTTCTTGATGCCGGAATGATATACCCGATCTCTGACAGCCCGTGGGTTAGTCCAATCCATTGTGTCCCTAAAAAAGGAGGAATGACCGTCGTTGCAAATGAAGAGAATGAATTAATTCCGATATGTCTAGTTACCGGATGTGTGGTATGTCATCGATTATAGGAAGCTATAACGAAGCGACTTGTAAAGATCTTTTCCTCTCTCGTCATGGATCAATCTGCTTAGAACGTCTAGCGGGCAATGAATTTTTATTGTTTCTTAGATGGTTTTTTAGTGGTATTTTTATGATTCCAATTGATCTCATGATCAAGAGGGGGAGTTGACTTTTACGTGCCCATACCGGTACTTTTGCTTATCGTGTATCCATTTGGATTTAGGTAATGCTCCTGGAACCTTTCAAATGTTGTATGATGGCGATTTATCACGATTATGTTAAGATAGAAAAGACTATGGAGGTGTGTTATCGGATGATTTTTTTTGTTTTTGATGTTAATTTTGATTAATGTCTTTCTAATCTTGAACGAATGTTAAAAGATTGAAGACACAAAATCTTGTCCTTAACTTAGGAAAATGTCATTTCTCAAGTGTAAAGAAGTATTCCGTCTTTAGGTCATAGATATTAAGTCCAGGATTTGAGGTCGGACCGAGCCAAAGTCGATGTGATTGCGAAACTCCTCATCGACTACCGTTAAAGGAGTGTTAGAAGTTTTTTAGGTCATGCAGGATTTTACCGATCGTTTCATTAAAGCACTTTTCCCAAGGATTTCTAGACCAATAACTCAACCTTCTCGAAAAAGACACACCGTTTTGTATTTTCTCAAGATTGTATCAATGCCTTTCGAACCTTAAGAAGAATCTCTACCGAATGCTCGATCTAGGTTCGTCCGGATTGGAACCTCCCTTTCGAATTATGTGTGATCGCAAGCGTTTTTGCGGTTGGTGCCAGTTCTTGGACAACGTAGAGCAGACGCGTAAGCATGGTTTTTTAACAATTCATTATGTAGTAAGTAGATGACGAAAGCTCAAATTCATTAAACTACACTGGAGAAGGAGATGCTCGCCGTAGTGTATGTTATGACAAAGGTTTCGGCACATATCTTGTCTTATCTAAAGCATTGTTTATACTGTCCATTTTTTCCGCTTTGAAATACCTCATGAACAAACAATGATACCAAGCCAAGTTTGCTTCGTATGGGTGTTACTTTTACAGTGTTTCGATATCACCATTCTTGACAAGAAAGGAAGTGAAAATCAAGGCCGCCGCGATCATGTGTCAAGACTCGAGAATCCTCACAAAGGATGTTTTGGGAAAATAAAGACATTAACGAATATTTTCCTTTAGGAAACTCTTGGAGTTATAATCAAACGGAAAGTACCCTTGGTTGCCGATTTTGCAAAACTACCAGCGGGGAATTTTATCATAAAAGGATGTCAACTCAAAGACAGAGGAATTGTTTTAAAGATGTAAAACATTATTTCTGGGATGATACCTACACTATTTCGTAATATGTGCGGATCAAATCTTCGTAGTGTCGTATTCTGACACGAAGCTCTTGAAATCCTCAAGGCTTGTCATGAAGGACCCACCGGGGGACATCATAGTGCCAATCTCACCGCTCGAAAAGTATTTGACGTCGGTTTCTTTTGGCCTACTATATATCGAGATGCTCATTCGATGATCAAATCTTGTGATACGTGTCAACGACAAGGCAAAATTCTCAACATAAGGAAATGCCTCCAAAACGCTATTCCAAGTTTGTGAAATCCCTTCGACATATGGGAGTATTCTGATTTTATGAGGACATTTTCCGTCATCCAAATGGAAATAAGTATATCCGGTAGCTGTCGACTATCTTCGAATATAGGTGAAGCAAAGCGCTCCCCACAAACGATGCTGTGTAGTTGTGAAATTTTTAAGTCTCTTTTTGCCCCAATTTGGAACACGGAAGAGCTATAATAAAATAAGCGATCGTGAGACCCACTTTTGTAATGATAAATTTGCCAACGTGTGTCTAAAAATGGAGTCACACACTGTTTAGACTACCGCTTTCCACCCTCAAAAAAAGTGAGTCAAGTTGAAGTGTCAAATCGTGGTCTTAAGCGTTATTCTTGAAAGGACGGTAGGGAGAAAACACGTTGCCCTCCCTGGTCTCGCAGCTAGACCGATGCTTTGTGGGCATTCCGAACAGCTTTCAAAACACCAATCGGATGCACACCCTATCAGCTCGTTTATGGAAAGTCTTGTCATTTACCAGTCGAGTTAAAAAACAAAGCATATTGGGCTCTTAAGCATGTAAATTTCGACATCAAAACTACTGCGGCGTGATATCGAAGCTGTGCAAACTAAATGAATTTTAACGAGCTTCGTGATCAAGCTTCTGAGAATTCATTAATCTACAAAGAGAAGACGAAAAAGCTTCACGACTCAAAGATCAAGAATCGAATCTTCAATGTTGGTGATCAAGTTTTACTCTTCAACTCCTGGTTAAAGATATTCTCTGGAAAGCTTAAGACTCGTTGGTCAGGACCTTTCACTATTGTTTAAGTTTTTCCTTACGGAACTGTGGAATTATCTTAACCCGATGGCCCGAATTTCAAAGTAAATGGTCACCGTGTGAAACATTATTTCGGAGGGGACATACCACCCAAGGTAGTCCTGAATCTCCACACTCTCCCTAAGGACAACTAAATTCAGGGATCGAGTCGAGTTTATGACTCGGTGACCAATAACAAGCCGCTTCGTGGGAGTTCACCCCATGCTTATCCTTTCTATTTTCTTGCTATTTTCTATCTAACTCCTTGTGTGTTGTTGAAGTTGTGAAGAGGCTTTCCTCTTCCAATTTCTCATTGTTGTTGTTGTGTTTGTTGCTTGTGTGTGATTTTTATAGGATCAACCCAAAGAATTTTAAAGCCTCCTAAGTACTTTGGGTGGATTATTCCCGTTTCACTCGAGTTTTCATCCTTTGTGTGAAATTAGTTTGGGGAAATCCAATATCTTTTCATCTTATCGATTCACGTTATCTTTGCATTAATTCATTAAACGGTCTTCTTAGATTTTAACATAGAGGCACCGACTGTACTTTAAAATTGAGGACAATGTTTCCGTTTTAGTTTGAGGAGGGAATCATCGATTTGATGTTGCATGCTTACCTCCCTGCTCTCCCTTGTTCTAAAGTACACGTTCCCTTTCCCAACCAAAAATAGCAAAAAATTTTAAATTTTTAAGTTCTTATTTGTAGTAAAAAAATATATAAAAAAAATAATATTAAGACCAAAATTTAGGTTATTCCGTATGGTAAGAAATAAGGAAGTACTTTTTCGACCGATCGAACGTGTAGAGTTCTAGCTTTCTCCCTTAACAATTAATGATGATAGTTTGTGCTAGTCTCATGTAGACTTTAAACATGCTAGACTTGAATCATTAGTAAATGAAGACTTGTGCTAATCTCAAGTAGATTTTAAATATGCCAAGTTGGATTTTATATAGGCTAAGTATTTGTGAATTTCTATTGCGAAGAATAAGAAATGATAGTGTTATTTATTAGTCATGACAATAAACGTAGAGTAGTTGGTTCTCTTTCAAGCTCATATGTATTAACTGTTGCTGTCTTCTCCCCATTAGCCTTGCTTTCACCTTTATATATAATTGTTTAATAAATAGAGTTGTGCGGTTTTTTGGTTAATAATTAGTTAATAGAAGTTTTCTTTAGTTCCTTTGTGATTAGGATGAGTACACATCAGGAATACTTAATTTGGCATACTATATGTATCACATTAATGAATATTTTGCTTATTCCTTAAAGAGCCTTAGGGTATATGGGATAAGTAGAATTCAATAATCCAAGACTGATAAAAGTTTGTTGCATCTTGCCGGCTCACAACCGATGTTACAGCCTTCTAAAAGGTCGAGGATGTTGCCAAAGTCGAAATATGTTTGCTACATCTTATCGGAGGCGTGGCCGATGTTGTAGCCTTCTAAAGGACTAAGGTTTAATAATGTTGCTTAATTTTTGTCTTATTTTGTGCCTTAAAGAGCCTAAGGGTATATGGTGCAAATAAGATTGGTCCATTCATGTCTTAAAGAGCCTTAGGGTATATGACATGAATGGTGCCTTGCTTAAGTAGCCTAATAAAAGCCAAATTTTGGTTGCCTCGATGTGGACTTTAATCTTGATAACATTTGATCTTTTGAAAAGGGCTAGGAGCTAATTATTGCGTTCTTAACCGTTACGTTTTATTTTTAGAATTAATAAGTATCAAAATAAAAGTCTTAAAGAGCCTTCGGGTATATGACTTAAGTAAAATCCTGAGATACAAAAGTAGGATTTGCGGGAGGAAAAGTAAGTACACAATTAGTATTTATGAGTAGTGTTAGTGTCATGACTTGTAATTGACAATGATCTTGTTTTTAAGCTTAGCATGGGAAAAGTGAAAAATCGGGGATGATGAAGTTATCTTGTAAGACACTTAAATGTGCTTTTTGTTCTATGATCCTTAAAGTTACCAATAAGGTAATGAAAACAATACATTATGTCAACACAAATAAGTTGTAGTTAGGTAGTTAATTATCAAGAAAAATCATAAAAAGAGAAAAATCTTTGAAAATGGGAAATCGGGTGTTTTATAACTTGTGATCTTTTAACTCTCTCAACAAAAATCTTTGCTACTTTTCAAAGGTTTAGTTTGGGGAAGTTTCAAGGTATTTGGTTATAAGGCATGTGATTTTGCGTGAGGACACGCAATCGTTTAGTTTGGGGAATTTTGATAAGTGTAAAATACACATATCCGTTTGTACCTAAAATAACCCAATTAAACCCAAAACACAGTGAAAAATGGCAAAAATATACTTGTTTTTGTGTTCTGTGTGTGCAGGTACGGATATATGAAAAATCACATGAAAACCGTCAAAAACGGGCAAACACGGACACAAGAACGGAAGAGTGAACAAAAGCCGGAAGCCAAAGCCAGAAAAAGTCAAATCTACAGTCAACTCCAGTCAATCTTGGTCAACAGAAGTCAACCACAAAGGACAAAATCCAAAATATTCCACTTTAGTCCTCCAAGTTTCAGAAAAGTCCACAAATGGTCCCTAAGCCTAAATGGGCCACACCCGGATCCAAAAGCCCAATCCCTTAGCCCAATAACCTTTTCATAAAACTCCAAGGGCCATTTCTGCCAATATTCAAAGTCCTTTTACTCTACAACCTTGTATAAACCAAAGACAAGGGCTAAAGTTGCAATTCTCCCAAACTTTAAACCGAATTACCCCTTTACAGTTAAAACAAGCGGGAAAACATGGGCACTATTCACCCATCGTCCCCAACATTAACCCATGGGTAAAACAAGGGGCAAATCCAAATTAAGGGGTGATTAAGTCAATTCATGGGATCGTTAACAAGATGGCAGGGTCAAATGGGTCAAATCAAAGCATCTCATTAGCTCCCAAGCATCAAAGCCACGTGGAGGTTGAGAAAGCACAAAGGAATGGGGATTTTGCATTGGATTCACTCAGTAAACTAGCACAAGCTGTCACATCATGAGAATGACAGCTTGGCAATCCTTGAGCATCCACATTTGATCCAACGACTTACAATAGCCCTCAAATGATTGAAGAAATGATTGGCTAGGATTGATTGGAGTGTGGGCATCAAGCAAGACCTAGAAGCTTCAGCTTGGCACTATAAATAGGCTCTCACCTCACATACACACACACATCTAGTTTTTTGAGTAGCTTTTAGGTAGCTTAAAATTTTGTTTTTAGCCAAATGTAATTTTTCTTAAATGTTTTGTAATTTCTTTTTAAAGTAATGTAATCAGTTGCTTTTGTTAATGAAATTCAGTTTTTACATTCATAAGCTCTCTCTCTTTTTCATTTGTCCTAAATTTTTAAAGCTAAAGCTAAATAAGCTCCTATAAGCTCAACAGCTCTCACGAGTCTCTAAGCTCATGATTTGAGCTTAAATTGGTCTTAATCATACTTAAAATATCTAAAACTAGCTAAAGTATCTATTTACCTTAACTTGTGGATTTAAGCTTATGGAAGGGGGATCTAAAATGGAAGGATCCTCATGGACTATTACTAGCTTATTCACATGAATAAGCTAGAGCTTGTAGCTGCCTTTCAATAGGACCTCTTGTTTAGCTAGAAGAATAAGTAAGTCTCTCTTTATTTTCCTTGCTTTTTAGCTTAGATAGTTGTTTTATTGCTTTATATGCTAGATTTGCTTATTTGCTTATTAAGTTAGCTTATTAGTGCCTATTTGTGGATCATATAGCTTAATAGTCCTAATATTTCATCTGTTTTTGATTTTCTTAGTCTAAAT
>BQNB010105890.1:0-23507 GCA_026074375.1 Tanacetum coccineum | reverse complement strand
AAAATATAGTATCACGTAAGATTGAGTCATTCGAGTTGCTTATCATGATGTTGTTTTGGTTTTCTGGTTTATATGATGTTTGAGGATTTTGTGCCATTCGAGTTGTAGGGGTATGTTTGCAAAAATGAAGGAAACAAACATCACGCAAAGAAATGTAGAAAGCTTCCAAAATTCAACAAGTATGTTATCATGATTCAGGTCATTAATCGTGTTTATTTAGATTGTGGTTTATGTGATGTTTTCCGGTTGTGATTATGATTAATTTTAAGAAACTTTGTTGGTAAAAAGTGTGAAATTTATGTGTTTAAATTGTGATATAACATGGAAGATATGTGAATTTCGGATTATAGGTTATGGTGGTAAACATAAAGGGAAGAACACTCAACATAGAGAAAATGTAGAAAGCTGCAAAAATTCAACAAGTATGTTTCATGATTCTTTTCAATGGCACTTGGATTTAATTATACAAACCAGTAAATATAAATCGGCTGATAAATATGGATGTGATTGCTTTAAAACGGAAAATACAGTTGATTGCAAAATTTACCTGTTTCTCAATTAAAGATGTTATCAAATCACATACTTTAAAAAACTAGAACTACCAACTATCTCTGCCGCAATACATTTTGAAAATCAAGGAATTTATTAGAAGCGGGTGCCAGGAATGCCGAGTTAATGAAAAAGTTTGAAGATGCTCAGAAAAGAGTAGAGCACGTTCAAGAATCAACTCAAAGGTTTGTGTTCATAATAGTAAAAAAGTTTGCTATATATGTTGGCCAATTCATGTATGATATAAGCTTTTATTTATCAATATATTTCTGTTTAGTGCGCTTTTAAGAAACTTGATTAATTGTTTGTCTTGAAGTGTTGCAAATGTAGTTTTTGTTGTATAGGCTTGAAGAAAAGCTCTCCAATATAGAGTCCGAGAATCAAGTGCTTTGTCAGCAAGCACCGACCATGTCACCTACCGGAAAATCCTTATATGCAAGACCGAGATCAATGATTATTCAGGTACTATATAAATGAATTTAACCTGAAGCTTAGTTATTCATGTTGCTTATTTAAACTGGTTATTGGGGGTGTTCTAGATTGTACTCTAAAATAATCCATTTAGAGGCCAATTTGGGATTGCTTATTGAAAATGCTTATATGGATTGTATACAATTTCTTATAAGATAACAACTTTAAAGGTTTCTTTAGGTTGCTTATTAAAACCGCTTATATGGGCTTTGTCATTGACTATCAAAACTGCTATGGAGGTGATTGGTATTTGGCTTATTCGTTGTACGCTTTAATAATATTGTTCATTAAGCTTTTTTTGTTTGTTAAAGATAACGTTGTAAGATTCTTAGTTTGTTTGCCAATAAGAATATCTACCAATAGGGAGTTGAAAAGACTCTAAATGCCCCTCTAAAAATACTCAAATTTTTAAAGTGTCTAATATGTAATTTACATAATAGTTTGAATTCTAAAATTAATTAAAGATGGAAGACCTGCAAAACTTGTGATGAGTCTCAAAATATTGGTCCATTATTTTCACCGTATTAAGCTAAGAATATGCACCAGCCTTTTCAAACACAATATCACTCCAAAATATTCATTCATCATCATCATCATCATAAGATTTTTTTTTTTGAATGATTTCTAATGCACATTCATCCTCTACTTTTGTAGTTCTTCATTAGTTTTAATTTAGGTGGAACTACTTGTACTTTGATTTTGTAGGATTCACATACCAATCCAAGGAACACTTAAAACGAATGATTCTTTTATTTTTGAACATGTGCACCTGATAATGTCGCTTAATTTACACAGATCTTTACCTCTAAAAAGAGCTAAAGTACCAAAAACAGACAAAAACTGCCAAATATATGTTTGTTTTGCATTTGTATTGTGCAGGAAGTGGATATCATCAAAAAGGCAGAAAACCAAGCCAAAATGACAAAACTGAGCATGGAATGGAAAAGACTGTGCAAAATCAAGGCCAAAGTCCAAAAATGCCAAAGTCAGAGTCAATACAGAAGAATCAGCAGTCAAACCGGAGCCGGAACTGAAGAATACTATTGAATGCAATCTTAACCCATCTGATGGGCCGGGAAAGCCCAATAGTATAATTATGAAGACTGTGAAGACCAAATGGGCCCTCAATCAATTACAACAGCCCATTTGTGTGCAATTGACAAAGACTGTGAAGACTTTGAAGGCCCGATCCTAGCCCCAGTTACAGCCAATCTCAGCCATTGTACACACAAAACCCACTCCATAACCTTATTGGGCTTGAAAAAGCCCAATAACCAAACCTGTACCTTATTGGGCCCAAACCCAAACCCAGTGGGCCCAATACAAGCCCAAGCCCAACAAAAGCCCAAAATCCATTTTTATAAACTTTAGGGGCTAAATTGCCAAGTTTTGAAAGTTGTTTTATTAAGAAATATAGGAAAATGAAACACAAGGGCTAGTTTTGCAAATTGCTTAAACCTTCTTTATTTCTTTTAGTTAAAAACAGCAGGGACCACTTTTGTAATTATCCAAAACTTCTTTATCTCTTTTAGTAAAAAAACGACAAGGACCATTTGTGTTATTTCCCAAACCTTCATTATAACTAAAATCGGCCAAAATGAAATAGAAAGAGAGAAAGAGATGAGGGACTAGTGTTGCATCTTCCCCAAAACTCTCATTTAAACCTGCAACCCACCCCCTGTACACTCCCGTACCCGCCAAAACCCAAACAGCTATTTCCCACGGTTTTTCTTGCCAAACCACCTCCCTAAGTACATTCCCAGCTCACCCACACCTTTCCCCACAACCCAATGCCCCTATAACCCCCTCCCCTAACAGAACACTCAACCCGAAGCACCCCTTCAATGGCTAAGAATGCTACAAGGCGAATGGATGGCTAGGATTGCCTTGGAGCAATTGCACACTCACATCCAGCACATCCCAAGTCAAAGACAAGGCTTTGAGCTGCTATAAAAGGAAGAGAGAGCAAGCCGAGTCAAACACACCATTTTTATGTTTTTTTAGCTTAATTTTAAATTCCAAGTCTTTCTTTTAATCATTTAAGTGTAACTCAGTCATTTTAAAGCTTTATGTTGTAACCACTTTCAGTTTAAATAAAAGTTAAGAGTTTTTGAGAAAAGTGCCATTGTCGAAATTTCAAGTATGATTTAAGCTTTTTAAATCCTGTTTAAATTGTTTAAGAGTGTGTTAAAGTGATTAAGTACCCCTTATACACCATTTTCTTACCCTTATTTCACCAAAATTCAGTAAAAAAAATCGATTTTATATATTTAAGGGGGTGTTTGGTTTAGACCTAAAATGGGTCATATGGGTGTTGGTTATGGGTCAAGCTCACTCAGCCACTTTTGGCTGAGTGTGTAGGCTTATTTAAGCCTTTTTAATCACAGCTTTTAGTGTAAGAATAAATTTTTAAGTTTCTTTTGGTTTCTGTCAAATATTGAATAAGCTAAAATGAGCTTAAAGGCTCAAGCTGCTTAAGCAGCTTAAGCACTTTGTTCTTGTGCTTGTTGTGTTGTTACTAGCCCTTTCAAAAAGCCCCTTGTTCTGTCTTTGGTTTGGCAGCATAAGTCAAAGTGTGTGTGTATGCATGTGTGTTTTTGAGAATAGCCATTTTTAAGCCCATTGTTCAGCAGCTTTAAATAAGCCCTAAGCTCTCAAACTAGAAAAATAAGCTTATTTACCACCCCTTTCAATCTGTTTGTACTTTGTTTTGGCTAAAAAGCTCTTAAGAGCTTATTATGATAAGCCAAAAAAAGCCCTTTAGGCCTGTTTTGACCTCCCCTGGTGCTGAGCACCAGGTTTAAGCCCATCTTTTCTAGCTTATTTTATATTAGGCCTCATGTTTTTATTGCTTATTTACATAGCTTATAGGTAGGCTTATTAGGTTTAGCAGCTTATTTCAATTAGCTAGCTTATTTAGTTAGCTTAATTTAGGCTTAAAGTATCCCTTTTTCTGTCTATTATATAAAAATGTCAAACTAGCTTAATTAATTTCTAGCTTATTTTAGGGCTTATTTAGGAACCCCAGCTTATCATTAGGTCCCCTTAGGCCTAATAGCTTATTTCATTAGTTTCCAGCTTATCTTGTGAGCTTAAACTCAGAAAAGAAAAGAAAATTAAGCCAATAAGCTTATTAAGCCACTGTCAGTCCAAAACCTTACATTTCTGGCTTATTCTTTGAGATTCAGGCTAAGTGCTTTTTATGAAAAATGTTCCCTATAAGCTCCTCTACAAGTTTGCTGTTTTGACTTTTGGCTAATAAGCTCGTTGGACCTACTTTGCAAATCGGGGTCCAACTCAGGGACCATTTGTGTAATTTCCATTTTTATTATTACCATAGTTAATGCCCCTTGTTAGTTCACTGTTACTTCGTTAGTCCTTGCATCCTTACTCTGTTAGTCCTTTAAGGTTAACAGCAGTTAGTTTTAGGTTTATTAATTAATTATGTAATTTAATTAATTAAATTAGTTTAATTTTAATTAGTTATTACTTTTAATTTAAACAGTAAAATTTGGCATTTTAATATTTTTAGATTGTTAACTTTTCTTTCATTTATTTTATTTTCTCAGAATTTTTATAACTTTTTATTTTTTTGTCTTTTCTATTTACTTAGTTTTAATTAGTTTTTAATCTTTAAAAATTTAATAAAAAATCCAAAATTAATAAAAAAAATATTTTTCTTTTTATAAAATTTTCTTTTGTTCCATGTAGTGTCTAGAAAAATAAAAATTTAGTATAGGCCGTAATTTTCTTAGATATCAGTTTTAGAACCCGATTTAACCCAGGTCATTTACCGTTTCTTATTCTTTTTCGTTTTACATTCAAACGACCTCCGTTTAGTTCTAGTTTTTTCTTTATATTTTCAAAGTTAAGTTAATTAGAATTTAATTTTGATTTTAATTAATTTACACTTATTTTTCTAAATTTAGTATTTAGCGGTTCCCATACCTTAATCTGTTCCCACGTATTTGATTTAGATTTAATTAGGACCCCTATAACTAATTTTGTTTCCCGTAGTTTAAGATCCCCATTTCCTTTGCTTGTTTTCCCCGAAGAATTAAATAGGTTTTATTTAATTAACATTTAGTTTTTAATTATATCAGTGTTCCATCATTCAATTTCTCATCAAGTCGAACATCTAGGAGGGACATCAACCATATCGACAAATCCATAAAGGTCCTCCCTCGCTATGGAGTAAGGGTCGTCCCTCGCTATGGTAGGTCTATCCTGCCTAGCAGCACCTGCTGCTGAACTCTCTCCGACCTCACGACTAGGGGTAGGAGAAGCAAAACGCACCCTCTTCTAAAGAGGTAAATAACTCTCGAGAATCTCAATATGAGTAGGGCTATTGGGTGTTGGTGATGGTATCTGTAGTAATGGAGATGATAGTGGAGTAAGTGGTGATGGTGGTGGGGTGGTTAAGGCAAGAAGTCTCTCGACCTCTTCCCTAGGAGGAAGTGATATGGATGGCTCATCCTGGATAGATATCCTAGCGGTCATACGGTGTACAGGTGGGACAAAGTCGGTAGGAGCTGGGTGCTCCTCCTCCTCCTCCTCGTCCTCGTCCTTATCCTTATCATCATCATCATCCCTGTCAGCAGGGTAGTCAGCTGGATCCTCCTCGGGATCCTCATCGTCCTCCTTTGGCTCCTCCTCCGGATCAGACTCAGGAACATATCCTGGTGAATCTGCAGTGGGTGAGGCAGCAGCAGGTAGTGGCTGCTCCTCGGCCGGGAGTATCTCATCCTCCTGTGGCATGTACTCAGGGTACATCGGCTCAGGAACAAAGTCCAGTGGGGGAGGTGACTGCGGCTCCTCGGGGCCAGGTATGTAGTCAGGCGATGGTGGAACCTCATAAGCAGCCATTATGTAAGCATATGGGTCCTCTGGCATAATGGGTGGTCCATCGACTCCTGGTGAACCAATGTCTGAATCGTCCTCAACTGGAAAGGATACTGATGTGTATGTAACTGTAGAATGCTCAGAATCTGACATGATAATATCTGAAATCAAAATTAGCTTATATAAGTATGCTAATATAAGACTCTTATAGTAATATACATTTATATTATAACATGTATATCAATCATGAATATCAATCATGCATGCATCTAGCCTAACCGACTAATGCACAATTAGTGTATGTATGTCCCGTGAAAACCCCTTTGTATGAATGCAATGTTTGAAAACGGTTATAGTCCAGCAAAAACATTTGACCTGGTTCTCTATAACCTTGGCTCTTGATACCAATCTGTAACACCCCCAAATTGGGTCGCAGCGGAATAAGGGTCCGGGGCGTGTTACTTCTCAGATCAATAACACAAGATAATATAAGAACGACCAAAAAGTCGTTTAAAACTGATACATTGGATTTAATAAAGTATGTGTTACAAAAGCCCGAAGCTTTACTTGTTTACTTGTTATTATTACAAAGATTTCCAGCCCATAACAGATACACAAAATGTAATGCGACTAAATCTTTAATGCATGACTTCATAATATAACCACCAATGTATCCTTCGCACCTCGTGCTTAATGACCTCCTGAAAAACATTGCATTTAAAAACGTCAACATAAAGTTGGTGAATTTCATAGGTTTATGTAAATGTATATGCAGGACCGCAAGACTTTCCCAGTGATAATGCAACAGATGCAGACATCACAAAATGTAATTACGTTTACCTAAGCTCATGACACCGAAGCTCGACATAATTGAATACAATATATAAATATTGCCTACATTGCCCGTGATGATGTTCAACCCGTAACATCCAGTATCCGACATGATATACGTTCGTTTCCAGTGATAGCTAGTCACCCGAACGGGGAGGTCAATCCCAAATAGATCTATCTATAATCATTCGCGCTCACATTCCAGTAATTGACAGTTCATGATTCATGGGCATAGTGGGTTATCGCTACTTAGGCAAAACGTAATCATGATAAAATGTACACTTGCGTCCAATTTGTAAAACATGCATATGTTTCTCACCCCAAAAACTTGTAATTTAATAATTGTAAAACATGGGGCTATGAACTCACCTTGAGTGAGTAAACTGATAACAAAATATCCCAAGTAAAAACGCGTCACGCTAACGCTCGAATGCAACCTAGTTAATATAGGTCGAATCAGTATTCAAGTACGTTGTCTAACAACAACTGTATATAATCCTATATAGTTATCATCGTACTATCGTTCGGGCTATCATAATTTAAGAGGTCATGACATGACGTACGAGGAGTTAGGACACTTTAAATCGTAAATCCAACAACTCGTCAATACGCCATCCGAAGAAGCCTCATTATGAAATTCCCTAGTAATATAGCACTTCGATAACTAATAACATATATAATCTATATAGCTATATCACCATCTATTTGTTTAAGTGAAATCGTAATTATAAAGTAAAAACGTTTATAATTACGCCTTTAGTAAAAATGACATAACTTTGTCGTTTTAAGCCCGTTTCTCGCGTTTCTTACGCCCACGCTTTTTGTCGGTTTTAAAGGTTCGTTTCTTCCGCGTTTCTTACGCCACGAAGAAAGCTTTCTATTTAGACTAGTATCATAAAACACATTTTTAGGATTTTTGAGATTCTGTGATGAATATGGTTTTTTACTGTTCATACAACAGCTATAAAACGTTTTTATACTTTTCATTAACGTAAACCCGTTTTTTTGGTACGTAAAACCCGTTTTAGTCGTATCTTATTCGTTATAGCTCCGTTTTTAGCGATTCTTTCGAACACGTTCTCGTAATTGAAAGTTTTATCATATTATTGATGTTTACAAAGTATAAGTTTCTGCCATGAATAGTAACTTTTTATAAAATTTGTTTTATAAAGTATTTAGCGTCGTAAACTCGTAACTAGTGTATCTTCTTCGTTATTAATCCGTTTTTCGAGTTTCTTATCATTTTGGAATCCTTATGAGATGTACTATCTTTATAAAACATAATATGGTTGCTTCCAAAGTCGAACCAAAACAGAAAGTTTGAGGTTTTGTGATTTAGACATGTTTTAAGCTTGATTTTTGTACCATTAAGCTTCAACACCTTATTACAACTACTTCACAACATTTCTATCTTATGTTTTACATATATAAAATCCATTAGTTCATACTTTGCTCATGTGAGTCCAAGATAACAAGTTTAACATGTTATTTACATCATTTTCATTTGCAACTTATCAAGTTAACATAAAAACCCTAATTTGCACTTATACATGTTCATACTTAACCAACATGATAAAACACTTATACATTCCTTTAAACATGATATTAACATCCATATGACATGTAAATAAGTTCATAAAACATTAATCATAAGTAAATATTCATTTTACATATTCAAAAGTATCCTAGATGGTGATTTAGCTAAATATAACATATGAACACATAAAATCTTAGTTATGAAATGATTAAGCTTTTAAATAACCTTGTGTGGATGAGTAGAGAAAAGAATAACAATCACACCCTTGTGATTAACAACCTTGGCTTGAAAATATAAGGTGAAAACCCTAATTTCAACCAAAAACCCTAATCTTGCAATATCTTGTTAAAACCCTTTCAAAGCTTAACCAACCCTTCAATTCTTCTTAGAATACCTTAAGTATGATATGTAAACACTAATATGGTGAAAGAAAATCAAACTATGGATTGTGTTTGTTAAGGTTTTTGAGCCGTGGGATAGGTAGAGAGAAAAGAGAGGTTTTGATTTGTTTTCACTTTGCAAATGAGAGAGTTATGAGTTTACTTGCTATCTTAGGCATTATATAGACAAGATATTTAGTTAAGGATGAAGATATTTGATGTCTAGTGGAAGTATGCAAGGTGGAAAGACTTGGAAAGAAAGTTGAAGCTTATCTTGGATAAGTTTGGCTAGTCATGAGTTCAAGTGGATGCAAGATGCATGTATGGAGATATTTGTGAAGTTTTCTTGGTCCAATCTTGTCCTCCTAGTCATATGTACACGAAATCATGCTTGTGTATAAGTTAGGATATGTTTTGATCTTTTATATAATGAATACTTGCATTATATTAAGTATAATGTAGGATAGACTTAATAAAATATATAACTTGCAACATGGTAGAGATTTGATGATCTTCTTGCCATGAATAATATGTATAATATGATAAATACTTGAAGTTTTAAATAAACTTTAAGTATTGGGTATAAATTTTGGGTATTTGATGAAGCGTAGATAAGTTAACGTGCTTCCGGGAAGGCCTAAACGTATTTTATCGCGAAACGTAAACACTTAACGTAACCAATAAAAATAAGATGAACAAAGTTGATAATTATCCTCATAATAATCATTTAACACTTGCTTGATGTAAACGTTTAATCGTTTAATGCCCGTTTACATTGAATGATCATTTTTAGTTTACGCGATTTAGCTTAACGATTACGATTTAAGAGCAAACGCGTAAAACCCTAAAAATAAATTGTGAATTACATAATGTCGTACAATGACCTAAAACACGAGGTGTTATAGTCTTCCCCCGTTAAATGAGCCTTGTCCTCAAGGCTTATCACACGGCACTTGACGACGGTGCAGTCTTGGTGAAGAGGTGTGGATATTTCTTCCTGAATTGATCTTCACGTTCCCATGTAAACTCAGGGCCCCGCTTAGAGTTCCATCGAACCTTGACAATTGGGACACGGCTTCGCCTCAATTGTTTGACTTCGCGATCCATGATTTCTACAGGCTCTTCAACAAAATGAAGCTTGTCATCCACTTGGAGTCCTTCCAACGGAACGACTAATGGATCGTCAGAATAACATTTCTTCAAGTTGGATACATGAAACGTATTGTGGACCCTGCTAAGCTCTTGAGGAAGCTCAAGCTTGTAAGCAACAGCTCCAACCTTTTTTAACACCTTAAAAGGTTCGACATATCTGGGGTTTAACTTCCCCCGTTTGCCAAAACGTACGACCCCTTTCCAAGGAGAAACCTTAAGCATAACTTTATCTTCCAACTTGAATACTCTATCGTTTACCGCTTTTAAATCAGCTAGCTCTTTTTCGATCCCACAAGCGGTTTGAATCCTTGTTAATCTGGATGATCCTCTCCGTATGTTTCGTGCACTAAGTCGGGACCAGTGAGTGAACTGTCAACCTTGGCCAACACATGGGTGAACGACACTTTTCCGACCATAAAGTGCTCAAACGGTTGCACCTTAATGCGGGCATGATAACTGTATTGATGTAAACTCGACGAATGGCAAATGTTAACCAACCATTTCCAAAGTCCATTATGCAAGCACGTACATATACTTAGAGAGTTTGGATGTTCTATTCGCTTTGTCCGTCGATTTGCGGATGATATGCAGTACTCATATCCAAACTTGTACCCAAAGCCTTCTGAAGTGACTTCCAGAAATTTGATGCGAACCGAGGGTCACGATCACAGATAATTGAAACAGGTATTCCATGCTTCGTGACTACCTCCTTTAGGTACATTCTTGCCAGTTTATCCATAGGATCCGTTTCCCTCATTGGCATAAAAATGGCAGACTTGTAAGTCGGTCAACGATCACCCAAATAGGTCATATCGCTTGACGACATTAGGAAGCTTCGTGACAAAATCCATCCCCCCCCCCCCCCCCCCCGTGGGGGGGGGGCCCCCCCCCCCTCCCAAACGTGGGGGGGGGGGGGACCCCACAACCATGGGGGGAAAAAACCCGTGTTGTGTGGCCAAGTCCAGGGTGGGTTCGCGGGGTGCACGAACAACCCGATGGTCTCTGATTTCGGCCTTGACCTTAGCATAGGTCAAACATTTGCTAACTTAGGTGGCGATGTTGGCTTTCCATATGGGCCCCCTTTTTTATATGTCTCCATATCCTAGTACATCTTGTCAGAACCCGGATGAATAAGTATGAGACTTGTGGGACTCGGTCAGATCACAGTCTTAAGTCGCCATAGACATGGGTAGCCAACACCTGCCATTTAAGCACATAGTTTCCATCCGCACGGGGTTCCAACTTTTCCGTTCTATTTTTTCTCCTGATCTTTTTGAATTCTCAACCCAATATACCCCCAACATCCGCCTTCTTGATGCTCTCCGGCTTTTCGTGCTTCAGTCGGAGCGTTCAGATTTGTTTTAGGAATATCTAAGCCAATAGTCATCACTAAGCCCGAAACCCTTAGTGTTCTCGTTCCCGTCCTGCTCAGAGCATCCACAACAACATTCGCCCTTCCCTGGGTGATAACTAATTTCACAATCGTAATCACTCAGTAACTCTAACCAGCGACGTTGCCTCATATTTAATTACCTCCTGATCGAAAAGGAAATATGTTTGTTAAATCTTTATGAATCATGAACACCGGTACTTGGTTCCCATACAGATAGTGCCTCCAAATCTGAGAGCGAACACTACTGCCCCCAAGTCTAAATCATGCTCGTATAGTTCTTTTCAATGAATTTTTTAACTGCGTGATGCATAAAAATTCACCTTTTCTCTTTGAAGCAACACAGCGCCCAAACCCTTCTTTGAAGCATCGCAGTATGCGATGAAGTCTTCGCTTCCCTCAGGTAAGGCCAGGATTTGTGCACTGCACACCTTTTGCTTCAACAGTTGAAAAGCTGCTTCTTGTTTATTACCCCAATCGAACTTGACACCTTTCTGGGTTAGTTTGGTCATTGACTTGGCGATCTTTAAAAACCCTTCGATGAATCTTCTATAATAGCCGGCAAGGCCCAAAAATTGGCGAATCTCTATTAGTGTTTTAGGAGACGCCCAATCTTTGATATATTCAATCATGGCAAGGTCAACGTGAATACCTCGACAGTCAATCACGTGACCGAGGAATTGTACCCTGGAGATCCAGAATTTAAACTTGGAGAACTTGGCGTACAGTTCTTCCTTCTTAAATAATTTCAAGACCTGCCTAAAGTGTTCTTCATGTTCCTTCTTACTTTTGGAGTAGATCAAAATGTCATCGATGAAGATAATTACAAACTTGTCCAGATACGGTTTGCACACCCGGTTCATAAGGTCCGTGAACACGGTCGGTGCATTAGTCAAACCAAAAGACATGACTTGGAATTCATAGTGACCGTATCAAGTCTTGAATGCAGTCTTGGGAATGTCTTCTTCTCGAACTCCCACCGGGGGGGGGGGGGGGTTTGCATTCACCCTGACCTCAGATCGATCTTTGAATAAATACTCGATCCTTGCAGCTGGTCGAATAGGTCATCGATCCTTGGGAGTGGGTAGCGGTTCTTCACTGTCAGTTTGTTCAATTCCATGTAATCGATGCACATCCGGAAAGACCCATCTTTCTTCTTTACAAACAAACTGGAGCTCCCTAGGGTGAGGAACTTGGTCTTATGAAGCCTTTGTCCGTAAGTTCCTGTAGTTGCTCCGCTAGTTCCTTCATTTCAGACGGTGCCTATATCTATATTGGTGCCGTTCTACAGGTGTGCAACCAGGAACAAATCGATTCGAAACTCCACTTGTCGAGTAGGGTCTAATACCAGGAAAGTCCTCAGGAAAGAACTCAGAAATTCTTGAACAACTGCACATCATCATGTCGTTTCCCTTTGATTGCTCGCTTTGGTCTTTTGGCGTGATATTTTCTAAGAATACGTGACATCCCTTTGTAAATACTTTTGGAGCCTTATACACGTGGATGATGTTATAATCGGGTCCCGTGTTTCATTGGCTGTTTCCTCACCTCGAACGATTAAAATTTGTCTTCTAAAAGGAATACGAATGATCTTTTCCGCACAGACAATAACGGCATGGTACTTTGTCAACTAATCCATACCAATTATTACGTCAAAACTACCTAGTTCTACGGGCATTAGGTCTATGTTGAATGGATGATTTAAGAAGTTTAACGACAACCCCGAGATAATATGTTTAACCCAACCATCCCGCTCCTTTCGGCTAGTTCGACATTATAATCATGATCTAATGCAGTTGGAGTGATAACAATTCGAGAGCTAAATGTAGTAGATACAAAACTCCTATCGGCACCGGTATCAAATAAAATAGATGCATATCGGTTGTTTAGGAGAAACGTACCCGTGACGACATTGTTGTCTGGGTTTTCCTCTGCATTGTCCACGGCATACACCTTTGCCTGAGCCTTGGCATTTCCTACTTGATTACCCCGGTTGTTGTTGTTGTTCTTCAATTATGGGCAATCCTTCTTGAAATGCCCTTAAGCACCAGAAAAAATTAATAAATATAATAATATATATAAAAATAAAACTAATAAATATCTAATATATTATATATATAAATAAATCAAAACAGACGTTGCCCCTCTGATTAGCCCCGGTGTTGACATTTGGGGGATTCTTGCAGTCACCAGCTAAATGACTAAATCGGTTGCACTTGTGGTATTTGGGAGCACAAGGACCATCATGGTGATAGTTACATTTGGAACACAGAGGTCTAGGCCCTTCGTATGGTCTCCTGTCACCATTTCTGGCGGCATAAGCTCTTCCAATGTTTTGTCTTTTGTTTGGTTATTAATTCTAGTTTTTCTTGGCGGTGTCATCAGACTTTCTTTTGTTGTCAGCCTGAAGTTTGGCCTAAGTGTTGATCTTTATGTCCATGAGTTCAGTGGCGAACTCGATGGCATCCTGCATAGTTTTTGGCTTAGTTGCCATCACACTGCCATGGATCGTGTCTAGCAAGCCACCGACATATTTCTCAACTTGATCTATTTCTTTCGGAAACATCCGATCGCACATTAGTGCTAGTTTCGTTGGAATGTTGCTAATAGGCTACCACAACGGTACCCTGCCGACTTGAAATTCCTCATTAAACTCCAACTTCTTAATTTCGCCCCTTGGGTAGTATTTGTCTGTCATTATCTTTTTCAGTGTCCTCTATGGCATTGCATGGGCAGCTTCAGGAGTAGTGGTCTTAACATGAGAATTCCACCATGTAAGAGCATTTCCTTGCAGGGTACACGTAGCAAATTTGACCTGGCATGCTACTGTACAGTTGCTTATGCTATAAACAGACTCCATCTTTTCAAACCACTGAGTGAGTCCAACAACTCCCTCAGTGCCCTTGAAGTTCAAGGGTTGGCATTTTAGGAAGTCCGGGTAGGTGCATTCATGAGCAACTTGCACAGCCTTCAACACCCCGTTCCTGAAGTTTGGCTATCCATCGCCATCCGGGGTTGCATCACATGCTGGCCCAGTGCAGCATAAGCCGTCGTTAATCATTGCCTGAATTGGGGCATTGGGGACAGATGTAGGGGGGGGGGGGGGGGGGGGGGGGGGTGGTATGAGTGTTGGACGTGTGTTGGTGTTGCATCTAGGGTTTTAACTACGTGGTCTTTCTCTTTGTGTGATATTTTCTTTAAATCACAAAAAACATAATACCCTTAGATTTTCATAAAATCATACCATGACATAAACATATATAACATTAAATAAAAACGAGATCACATCACACAGTGAAATGTACAACTGTTATTGAAACTAACCATGTATAACCAAATCGACATCCCCCCTTTATAATAAATTCAATTTCATAGATATACTTAATCCGTCCATTTCATAATAACGTTGGAAAAACATACATTTCATTCAATACAAGATGATTACTACACTTAGTTGACACAGACAAAAGAACAACCTAAAGCCATACTAGCCGGAATACCCGTAACACTTAGTATGGCTGTACAAGATAGATTAATACCTTAACAAAAGACCTTTACTGGGTAGCCTAAACAAAAGGATAACAAAAGATCTAGTACAGTCTGCTAGCTGGGAATAACCTAATACTTAACAGCTGCATACATAGCTACAACATAAAAAAAACAAATCTAGGAACGTGCTAGCCACCTCCCCTATGTATCAGGCTGTGCAGACCTTTACAAGTCCATGCTGGCTCTGTAACTCGTCATCTGAGTCTGTAGTCCTTTCATCAACTCAAATGCCGTAGTCAACTGGACCTGCCTCGGGTATGTCTGCTGTAGCATCTCTAAAGCCACAACCTGGCTCTTTGGTCAGCTGCCTGCAACTGGAAATCACTGCTGCTACCCCATCACTACAGAACGTAAATGCCAAGATCTTTGAACTGTCATATAGCTAACCTCATGGAGTCTCCCCCATGCTTCTCGGGAAACCAAAGCCTCCTGATCTAGTAGTCGTGCAGTCTCATAGTGGTACTGACTATCATCAACCAATGTCTCAACACTCTGATATATCTGGGTTTGCCTGTCCTAAGTATCCTCTATCACATCATAGATATCTTATGTGTCCTGCTCCTGGACTACAGTAAGCTCAGTCACCCTAGTATTGACCCCTTCAAGGGTCATCGGTGCTACCTCCTCAATAGCCTCTCTCAGGTCTATCCAAACATCTCTAATCCTATAGCTGACCTCCTCGGCTGTCCGTCGTCTAATCTCGGTATCCATAGTACCAACAAACCTATAGTCTGTCCTACGACCTCCAATCGGTCTAGTGGTAGCTGCAGATAAACTCTCTCCAATCTCGTACCTAGGACCAAGGTCAATACCCAACCTCTTCCGAGGTGGTAGTGTAATCTCGGGTCTGTCTGTCCTGTGGTCAGAAGATAGTGACTGCCAAGGTGGTGATGAAGTAGGTAGTGGTAATGGATGAGAAGTGGATGGTGTCTCGGCTCTCAGCCGGATCATAGCTGCCCGATAGCCCAACGGATGAATAGGACTAGCAGGTGGTGATGCTGGAAATGGGGGAGAATAGGAATAGTGGTAAAGGAGAAATGATAGTGGAGTAAGTGGTGATGCTGGTGGGGTGGTTAAGGCAAGAAGTCTCTCAAACTCTTCCGTAGGAGGAAGTGATATGGATGGCTCATCCTGGATAGATATCCTGGCAGTCATACAATGTACAGGTGGGACAGAGTCGGCCGGAGCTGGGTGCTCCTCCTCCCCATCCTCGTCCTCGTCCTCATCATCATCATCATCATTATCATCCCTATCAGCAGGGTAATCAGCTAGATCCTCCTCGGGATCCTCATCGTCCTCCTCCGGCTCCTCCTCCGGATCAGACTCAGGAACATATCCTGGTGAATCTGCAGTGGGTGAGGCAGCAGCAGGTAGTGGCTGCTCCTCGGCCAGGAGTATCTCATCCTTCTGTAGTATGTACTCAGGGTACATCGGCTTAGGAACAAAGTCCAGTGGGGGAGGTGACTGCGGCTCCTTGGGGCCAGGTATGTAGTCAGGCGATGGTGGAACCTCGAGGCCAGGTATGTAGTCAGGCGATGGTGGAACCTGATAAGCAGCCATTATGTAAGCATATGGGTCCTCTGGCATAATGGTCGGTCCATTGACTCCTGGTGAACCCATGTCTGACCCATCCTCAAATGGACTGGACACTGCCGTGTAGGTGACCGTGGATTCTTCCGAATCTGACATAATCGTATCTGAAACTCCAACATAACTTATATTAGTATTTAATATAAGACTCTTATAGTAATATACATTTATATCATAACATGTATATCAAATCATGAATATCAATCATGCATCCATCTAGCCTAACCGACTAATGCACAATTAGTATATGTATGTCCCTTGTAAACCCCTTTGTATGAATGCAATGTTTGAAAACGGTTATAGTCCAGCAAAAACATTTGACCTGGTTCTCTATAATCTTGGCTCTTGATACCAATTTGTAACACCCCCAAATTGGGTCACAGCGGAATAAGGGTCCGGGGCGTGTTACTTTAGATCAATAACACAAGATAATATAAGAACGACCAAAAAGTCGTTTAAAACTGATACATTGGATTTAATAAAGTATGTGTTACAAAAAGCCCGAAGCTTTACTTGTTTACTTGTTATTATTACAAAGATTTTTAGCCCATAACAGATATACAAAATGTAATGCGACTAAATCTTTAATGCATGACTTCAAAATATAACCACAATGTATCCTTCGCACCTCGTGCTTAATGACCTCCTGAAAAACATTGCATTTAAAACGTCAACATAAAGTTGGTGAATTTCATAGGTTTATGTAAATATATATGCTGGACAGCAAGACTTTCCCCGTGATAATGAAACAGATGCAGACATCACAAAATATAATTACGTTTTCCTAAGCTCATGACACCGAAGCTCGACATAAATGAATACAATATATAAATATTGCCTACATTGCCCGTGATGATGTTCAACCCGTAACATCCAAAATCTGACATGATATACGTTCGTTTCCAGTGATAGCTAGTCACCCGAACGGGGAGGTCAATCCCAAATAGATCTATCTATAATCACTCGCGCTTCTAAACCAGGAATTAACAGTTCATGATTCATGGGCATAGTGGGTTATCGCTACTTAGGCAAACACGTAATCATGATAAAATATACACTTGGGTCCAATTTGTAAAACAAAGCATGTTTCTCACCCCAAAACTTGTAAATCAATATTTGTAAAAAAACTTGGGTCCAATTTGTAAAACAAAGCATGTTTCTCATGATAAAAATGCGTCACGCTAACGCCCGAATGCAACCTAGTTAATATAGGTCAAATCAGTATTCAAGTACGTTGTCTAACAACAACCATATATAATCCTATATAGTTATCATCGTACTATCGTTCGGGCTATCATAATTTAAGAGGTCATGACATGACGTACGAGGAGTTAGGACACTTTAAATCGAAAATCCAACAACTCGTCAATACGCCATCCGAAGAAGCCTCATTATGAAATTCCCTAGTAATATAACACTTTGATAACTAATAACATATATATTTCTATATAGCTATATCACCATCTAATCGTTTAAGTGAAAATCCGTTAATTATTAAAGTAAAACGTTTATAATTACGCCTTTAGCAAAAATGACATAACTTTGTCGTTTTAAGTCCGTTTCTCGCGTTTCTTACGCCCACGCTTTCGTATTAAGACGAGTGATCATAATATTGCATTTTTAAGTTTCTGAGATTCTGTTGTGAATAGTGTTTTTACTGTTCATTACAGAATACACCAATTAACGCAAAACTCGTAAATGTCGTATCTTATTCGTTATAGCTCCGTTTTTAGCGATTCTTTCGAACACGTTCTCGTATTTGAAAGTTTTATCATATTATTGATGTTTACAAAGCATAAGTTACTGCCATGAATAGTAACTTTTATAAAATTTGTTTTATAAAGTATTTAGCGTCGTAAACTCGTAACTAGCGTATCTTCTTCGTTATAAATCCGATTTTCGAGTTTCTTATCATTTTGGAATCCTTATGAGATGTACTATATTTATAAAACCTAATATGGCTGCTTCCAAATTCGAATCAAAACAGAAGGTTTGAGGTTTTGTGATTTAGACATGTTTTAAGCTTGATTTTTGTACCATTAAGCTTCAACACCTTATTACAACTACTTCACAACATTTCTATCTTATGTTTTACATATATAAAGTCCATTAGATCATGCTTTACTCAAGTGTGTTCAAGATAACAAGTTTAACTACCATTTTCACTTGTAACTCATAAGTTAACATTAGAAACCCTAATTTGCGCAAAAACAGTAGATTCATAACTTATCCAACCTGTTAAAACACTTATACATCCCTTTAACATGATATTACTCCATTCATATGACATGTAAAGTAAGTCCATAATAACACTAATCATAAATAATATTCCATTTTACAATATCAAAATACCCCTAGAATGGTGATTTAGGCTAAATATAACAATGAACACATAAATCTTAGTTATAAATGATTAAGCTTATATTAATAACCCTTGTTTGTGGATGATTAGAGAAAAGAAAACCAATCACACCCTTGTGATTTAAACTCTTGGCTTGAAAAATTAGGATGAAACCCTAATTTTTCCCAAGTAAACCCTTTCTTCCTTTTCTTGATTCCTTCCTTGAAAATGGTTAACCAACTCTTGAAACCTTCTTAGAATACCTTAGATATGATGTGTGTATGCTTGTATAATGATAGAAAATCAAGCTATGGATTTGGTTTGGAGGGTGTTTTATGCCGTAGGTTTAAGAAGGGAGAAAGAGAGATCGTGGGTTTAAAAGAGGAGGAAGAGGGGGTTTTGTGATTTTTCTAGTAATGAAGTGAAGTGTATGAGTCCCTAGCTCACATGTGCATGCATATATATACTACTTGGAAGATATTATGAAGATATTTGATGTCTAGTGGAAGTATGCAAGGTGGAAAGTCTTGGAAAGAAAGTTGAAGCTTATCTTGGATAAGTTTGGCTAGTCATGAGTTCAAGTGGATGCAAGATGCATGTATGAAGATATTTGTGAACTTATTGGTCTTATCTTGGCTTATCCTAGTCACTTATACACGAAATCATGCTTGTGTATAAGTTAGGATATGTTTTGATCTTTTATATAATGAATACTTGCATTATATTAAGTATAATGTAGGATAGACTTAATAAAATGTATAACTTGCACATGGTAGAGTTTGATTTGAATTATTTCATGAAGAATATGTATAATGTGATAATACTTGAAGTTTTAAATAAACTTTAAGTATTGGGTATAAATTTGGGTATTTGATGAAGCGTAGATAAGTTAACGTGCTTCCGGGAAGGCCTAAACGTATTTTATCGCGAAACGTAAACACTTAACGTCACCAATAAAAATAAAATGGCCAATGATAATAATTATCCTCTAAATAATCATATAACACTTGCTTGATGTAAACATTTAATTGTTTAATACCCATTTACATTGAATGATCATTTTTAGTTTATGCGATTTAGCTTAACGATTACGATTTAAAAGCAAATGCGTAAAACCCTAAAAATAAATTGTGGATTACATAATGTCGTTCAATGACCTAAAACACGAGGTGTTATATAAGCCCTTGATGATGAAAGCTGGGTTGAAGCAATGCAAGAAGAGCTGCTTCAGTTCAAGATTCAGAAGGTTTGGACCTTAGTTGACCTACCTTATGGAAAGAAGGCTATTGGTACAAAGTGGGTGTATAGAAATAAGAAAGATGAAAGAGGTATAGTAGTCAAAAACAAAGCCAGGCTGGTAGCATAAGGATACAAACAAGAAGAAGGCATTGATTATGATGAGGTTTTTGCTCCTGTTGCTAGGATTGAAGCAATGAGGTTATTTTTGGCCTATGCATCATTCATGAATTTTCTTGTGTACTAGATGGATGTCAAAAGTGCCTTTCTTTATGGTACTATTTAAGAGGAGGTATATGTTAGTCAACCTCCAAGTTTTGTGAATTTCCAAAAAAAGTCTACAAAGTAGAGAAAGCCTTATATGGTTTACACCAAGCTCCTAGAGCTTGGTATGAGACTCTCTCTACTTATCTGCTGGATAATAGATTCTATAGAGGACAAATTGACAAGACTTTGTTCATAAAGAGAGTCAAGGGTGATATTCTACTGGTACAAGTATATGTAGATGACATCATCTTTAGTTCCACTAAAAAGTCCTTGTGTACAGATTTTAAGCAAATAATGCACAACAGGTTCCAGATGAGTTTAATGGGAGAAATCACTTTCTTCTTGGGTCTACAAGTCAAGCAAAAAGAGGATGGGATCTTCATTAGTCAGGACAAGTATGTTAGTGAAATCTTGAAGAAATTTGGTTTTTCTAGTATAAGGACAGCCAGTACTCCTATGGAAACCAACAAGGCTTTGACAAAAGATGAAGATGGTGAGGATGCTGATATCCATTTATACAGGTCCATGATTGGGTCATTAATGTACCTTACATCCTCTAGACCAGATATTATATTCTCAGTTTGTGCATGCTTAAGATTTCAAGTTCAGCCAAAAGTTTCCCACTTGAATGCAATAAAAAGAATCTTTAGATACCTAAAAGGTCAACCCAAATTGGGCCTTTAGTATCCTAAGGACTCTCCTTTTATATTGGAAGCTTTTTCAGACAGTGACTATGCAGGTGCCAGTTTGGATAGGAAATCCACAACAGGCGGTTGTCAATTTCTTGGTTCAAGGTTAATCTATTGGCAATGTAAAAAGCAGACTGTGGTGGCTAATTCAACTACTGAAGCTGAATATATTGCTGCTTTTCACTGCCGTGGTCAAGTGATTTGGATCCAAAATCAGATGTTGGATTATGGATATAATTTTATGCAGACAAAGATTCATGTTGACAATGAAAGTGCTATTTGTGTTGTCAAGAATACTGTCTATCATTCTAAAACAAAGCATATAGAGATTAGGCATCATTTCATTAGAGACTCTTATGAGAAGAGATTGATAGAAATGGTCAAGATACACACTGATAATAATGTAGCTGATTTGCTCACTAAAGCTTTTGATGTGAGCATATTTAATTTTTTGGTGGCGAGCATAGGTATGCTTAATTTGTAGCTGCATTGGTTAAAGGAAGGGTAAAGTGTTTTGATAACAGTTCTTAACTTTTATTCATAGGTTATGCATAAATATGGATCCTCATGAATTCTCACATGTCTATCTAGTCATTTCTAGTGTGCTTGTGATGAATAGAGGCATGTTGTTGTATAATTATTGAAGACAAAGTTAATACTGTTAGATATCTCTCAGTATTGTTGAGCTTAATTTATACTGCTGGATGAAACTTTATATTGCTAGGCGAAAATTAATACTGTCAGGCAAAAATATAGTACTGCTGGTTAGTACTAATGGGTTATCAATGGAGTTATCACTACTGAATTCTTAACCTCTAAAGCATTTGAAGAATACTAGTAATCTTTAATGATATTATGCAAGAACTAGAGAGAGAAGTGGGTTGGAAAGTTTCTAGAGAGAGAAAGATAATAATATTATTAAGTGTGTGAAATGAGAAAAATGACATACATAGGCCGACCATGGGCTTTACTAAAGCTTCCATGGGCCTTGGGCCATATTAGCTTACTAAGCTTATCATATGTTAAACTATGGGCTAAGACTATTACAACTTGGAAGTGACCGATACTTTTCTTGTTTCCAACAATCTCCCCCTAAGGGAGGTCACTCCATTTTACAAAATTTTAAACCTAGCATACTATGCTACATCTTTAGTCTTCAGCTCGTAAACTTCATTTCTTGATTTTCCCTTGTGAATATGTTGTAGTGATCATTGACTTTGGGATAGAGCTAGTTCCTTTATCTTGATTTGTATGATAGAATGTGATCTTGAGCATCTTGAGATCATCAACCAAGCGTAATCTCGTCGCTATCTTAATGAATCTTGCCATCTTGTGTAACTTGTGACTTCTGGACCGACATGCTCATACCATTCTTGATTTGTTGACTTGGAAAGCTTTAATGTTGCATCTTTCTTGAAATTCTTTAACTTTAACACTTCGTCACTTCGAGAAAGACGTTCGGTATCAGAGTGACAGAAACTTCTTTGAAATTCTTTGACTTTATTTGTTAGCCTCAAAATATTGAGTCGAACATGAAGTTCGTCCATTATGTATTTTAGTCTCGGTCAATCAATTAGTTAACATTGTAATAGGAAAGTATCGGGAATCGGGCTCGATAGTTAATCTAATATTTTATATGTTTCGGGTTTAATCCCAAGACCCGAGCCCGGGTCCTAGTCAAATATCCCGGACGTCACTTAATGTGTCGGGGTATATAATTAACTTTTCCTCTTTGGAAAAGCTAGTTGGTTCATTAATAAAAATTCCATTTTTCTTCTTTCTCTAATTTTCTCTCTTAACTCTCTCTCCTCTTTCTCTCTCTAAATCAACTCACTTTCTTTATTTATTTTCGTGATCGATTCGTGGTTTGTTATATGAAGTGAAGTGTTATACGGGATCCTACAATTAGTACCAGAGCTTCAAGGGTGGATTCGTGTTTGATTTGTTGTTCAAAATCATCAAAATTCGTGGGTTGGGTTGTTTATTTTTTTTGGTTCGAAAAATATACCAAGAAAATCAAGATTTGATCTTTGTTTGTGGTTAAAAGTGTTAAAGATTTGTACTTTCGGGCTTAGATCTATCCCTTGCATCATTACTAGGTGGTTTTAACATCATTTCGTGGCTTTCAAGAATGGTTGATGATTTTTCTTGCCTGCGTTTTGACTCACTGAAGGGGTGTTCTTGATTGCGTTTTGGTCATTGAGTTTTGCTCTCACTGCGTTTTGGTCATTGCGTTTTGGTCATTGCGTTTTGTCTCAAGGTTGTGTTTTGGTCATTGCATTTTGCCTCAAGATCTTACGTTTTGCTCATTGCGTTTTGTCTCAAGGTTGCGTTTTGCTCATTGCGTTTTGCCTCAAGACTGCGTTTTGGTCATTACGTTTTGCCTCAAGACTGCGTTTTGGTCATTGCGTTTTCCCTAATTGAAGACCCTTATTGCGTTTTGCCTAGGGGAGACTCTGTCCATTTCATTTCTTGGTTGCATTTTGTCTCAAGAATTGACTGCGTTTTGTCTAAGGTACCTTACTGCGATTTGCTTCCTGCATTTTGTCTACTTTGAAGACCTATATTGCGTTTTGTTGGACAGAAACTCTGGCAAAATTTCTTCTTCATTGCGTTTTGTCTCAAACCAAATCAATTAACAACACTAAAATGCTATCACGTCAAGTTTGACTAGACAATGTTG
>BQNB010105889.1:0-23507 GCA_026074375.1 Tanacetum coccineum | reverse complement strand
GAGTCCAAAGTGAAGAGATAGAGGTGTGTTATGAATGAAAGTGTATTTTTGAATGGGAGTGAGATGCTGATGTGGCAGGCCGTGTGGCCCAATGAAGAGATACAATACTTCACCATAGTCCTTGCTCTAAGAACAGCATGCATGTTGAACTATAGTGGATTCGATTAATATAACAGGTAAGCCTAAAGACTATGTCTATCTAGATTCTAGGATATGTATTGATTGATTAGATCTACTTGTTCATTGTAAGTTTGTGCATGGATTTTACATTGTATTCAAAGTAAGTTGTTTGTATGAGACGTACGTCATTGTGACTATAGCCACTTGTCATAGCCCCTAGCTAGTTACCTAAGGCTACCCACTATCGTTGAAGGTCTCGACCTACACTTTTCGGCGCCACATCAGCTTTTTCTCTCCGGCGACATACAGCCGACCTTTTGCCACTATGAGGCGACCTTCATTTTTTTATTTTTTATTTTAACAACAAAAACATTACAAATAACACTCTAAATAAAAAAAACATTTTCACTTAACAATAAAAAATACATGAAGGGCCTAATATGTAAATTGTATATCTATTAAAAAATTAAAAAAATATATATATAATTCTTATCTTCCATACAAACCCACACACACCAACACAAACACGGCCATAAACACACACAAAACCACACACTATAATACACACAAAACACAAAGAAAAAGAAAAAAAAAAGAAAGAAAAAAAAAGAAGGATGCACACGACACCGATCGTGCAGGCGATTAAAATTGGTTTCGGTCTCCGGCAACCGAATCGACGACCGACTAACCGCTACGGTGGCGACCGACAGCGACCGAGGTCGACCGAGTCGGTCGTCCGACCCGTAGTGACTAGCCTAAATGAGATAGGTAATGGTCATATTTGGATTCAATAGTAAAGTTCATTGGCTATGGGTGAATTGTTTGTTGTCGATCATTTGAATTATTTTAAAACAAATTAGGCATAGTAGAGTTATGGGGACATAAATTGGTAGCCATATCTCTAAGTTTATGTAACATGTGCTTCTGCATATGGATTGCCATGCAATACTAATTTGGTCAAATACATTGGCAACCGCATGGGCAAGCACAACCACATTAATATTACAATTTCACCAAACCAATACTTCTAATTAGGTAACATGTTGTTGAATAAATAAGTCCAACAAAACCTTGAAAGCTAGCGCGGAATATAGACTCAAAGAAAACACACACGTGACCCCAAACGTTATATTGTATTAATTAACGAAAAAGCAAAGAAGAATGTATAAACTAGACCTATCCTAAATAGAATAGGAAACATCATTACCTTTAAAAAGCAAGCTTATCTAATCCTAGTTATAGTCTATTCCTAATCTAAATTACAATGTACACTTAACCCCCTAACCTATGTTAAGTTTACTCCTAATATCCTATAATTTCCACTTGTTGAATAAATAAGTCCAACAAACCTTGAAAGCTAGCGCAGAATATAGACTTAAAGAAAACACATATGTGACCCCAAACGTTACATTGTATTAATTAACGAATGAGCAAAGAAGAATGTACACATTATACCCTCGCACCAAACCTTTATTAAAACCCTAATAAAGCTATTACAACGATGAATAAGAATGAATGACTAGCATGAATACTAGGTTAAACATCGAAAAGCTCGATGGGAATATTGTACAAAAGCATGGATGTTCAAAACAAGTTACGTTCAAACAACTTGGTCCTGGTGTTGAAACAGGAGTCCATGGAGTACAGGATGAAAAACGTGTTTGGTTTGAGGTGAAACTGCAGGGAGCTCAAGGGGATCGTGAAACTGAGGTTTTTCAGGTTAGTAACGATGATACTGCAATGGCTCAAAGATGGTTGGAAGACAAGCAACCTGAAGAGAAGACAAACATGGACTGCTTGGTAAAAGAGCAGGAAAATGTACACCTTGGTATAAAGGTGGGGGCAAACATTACGGTAACCGGAGTACCTGGTCAAGAGGGTGCAGAGGGTAATGTTGCTGAAAAGAAGAAAGGAGTCTATGAAAACTAATCTAGGAAAATTACTGAAGTACAATGCCTGGTCGACAAGGTGGTCCCCGATTCGAGGTTTCAGCACGAGGAAAAGATGTTGAGTATCGGTTATGTTTAAGTGTTACTTCTAAGGTGGAAATTGTAGGATATTAGGAGTAAACTTAACATAGGTTAAGGGGTTAAGTGTACATTGTAATTTAGATTAGGAATAGACTATAACTAGGATTAGATAAGCTTGCCTTTTAAAGGCAAAAGGATGTTTAATCTTAGTTATAGTCTATTTCTAATCTAAATTACAATGTACACTTAACCCCCTAACCTATGTTAAGTTTACTCCTAATATCCTACACATGTGTATATATTTTATATTTTAAGTTATAGTTTTAATTAAGACGAATAATTAGTTGCTTACTAGTTGATTTACAAATGAGTAAACTAAGGAATTTAATAGAGAATAATTGTCCATAAGTAAAGCATCAAATTCGATTCTGACAACCCACAATCGTAAATTAACATACACGAATTTTGAATTATTCTAAATATAAGTTTCATAACACGTGAATCTATTAACCAAAATTGTAAAATATGTCGTGTTTGTTGGCATTGCACATATATAGAAGTTGAAGTGTTGCTTTTGCTTAGAGTAGTCGCTCATGTACCCCTTTCACCAAAATTTGGAATGTCAACATTTGACAAAGATGGTGAAGAACACACAAACATATTGAAAAGACACTACTACCCACCTTTGTCTTTTAATCAACATTTTAATAATGAACATCCAAAAATATAGCAATATTTTTAATATAGAAACACATGGTCAAATACATTATTAATAAGAGAGAATATATAATTTATAGTTGTTTGTACTCATTTAAGAAAGGAAAGAAAAAAGTACGTAATCCTAACTAGAATCCATTTATATCATACTTTTCGCCTTTTTAATCGACTAATCTATAAAATTTGAACGTGTGTTATTGATTCGCCCAAAATGTATAGTCACAATTCGTTCGATAGGTAATCCTAACTAGAGTCCATTTTGAACTCGATTTGATTTTTCTATAAGGATCACATTTGTTTAACGTTGTTTATTTCGTAAGGCTTTTTTTAGAATTTCAGCACCTAAATAGGAATAATGAATTTTTTTCAATATCCCGTTTTTCATACGTGAACTATAAAAATGTCTCACAAAAACTTTTAAAGTTTCAAAAAGTATAACCACATACACGTTAATGATCCATAAATATCACAATTTATCTTTCTCATGTTGTGGGCATGGCCTTTGCACCATATTATACAATCTTTATTAATAGGAACAAATAAAAATAAGGGAGAATTACATGTATATCTTTCTTCAAGATTAATATTACATAAATATCTTTCTCAAGTTTATAATTACATAAATATCTGTTCACAAACTTTTAAATTCCTTATATATATATATATATATATATATATATATATATATATATATATATGGGGACTTTATTTTCAGCATCAAATTAAGTGCGAGAACTCTCAAAAACATACATGCACGCCTTTAATAATTGTATTTCTACACATATGTTCTAAATAGAACAAATATGTTTAAAAAAAACATATTTTTTTTAAAGAATTTGATGAGAAATTGGAAATACAAATTTTTTCTTTGAATATGTTACAGGTACAAGTTTGATGAGCGATATGAAGAGTGCACATATGTTTTTTACATATTATTTAGCGAGAAGATAGTTATGATAAAGATGTAAAGAGTAAAGACACAAGTGCACATGAATTTACTTGAGTACATATAGATAGGGCATACGGATAAACTCAAATGCACATATGCATACAAAGAAATCGAGAGTGTCTAACGAGAGAAAATACATGTGCAATTACCGCAACATCAAATCTAGTTCTAGTTTTTTTAAAGATGAGTTTTCAACAGAACTTTCATTATTCTTTACTTTTAGAAATTTTCATTTGAGATTGTATATAGATATTTTTAATTTTTGTATATAATGTATTTGTTTTGAATCGTATACGATACATGTAAAATACATGTGTTTGTCATTGTATGCACTTTGCAAAATATTTGTAAGCAATAGGCAATAGAAGTTTAAGCAATCGAAGATTAAAAACACATGTAAATTTACATGTGCTTTTAAAAAGGAACACATATGCACCTTGCTTTTTGAAAGCATCCATGTTGAATTTTTTTTTTGAAAATTAAATAATTTTTTTTGCTAAAATGTAGGAAGTAAAAACCGTTTTTTTATTAAAAAAATTCAAAATAAAAATAAAAATGTAATTTTACTTATATACCCTTTTGATTTAAATTCCAAAGATAAATATTTTAAAAAATCTGATTGGTTGATGCTGGTTCTCGCAGTTCTGTACATTTATTTGGTTCTGAAATGAACCTAGAACTTCACCTCTATATATAATATATTTATATATTATATATAATATATATATATATATTATATATATATATATATATATTACACACCACCACACTACATATAATATATACGTAAATTAAATACTATAACTTACATAATAATTATATATATTATATATATATATATATATATATATATATAGAGGAAGGTTAAAATAAAAAGACAAATATTCGTGAGAAGGATAAAAAGAAAACTTTTTTTTAAAAAGTTCTCGAAAAATTCCAAAAAAATTCCATTAAATCAGGTATGTTGGTGCATAAAACTTTTGTAAAAGAAGTTTTTCTAATTTTGAGTTTTTATACGTTTTTTTAATGCGCAAAAAAAGAAATTTTGATGCACAAAAAAATTTTGATGCACAAATTTTTCGACTTGTTATAGTTTGATGCGCAATAAAATTTTGATGCAAAAAGTCAAAAGAAGTTGGGTACAAAAACGAATTTTTGATGCACAAAAAACCACGATTAATACAACTAAGCATGTTTTTTATAATTTTTTTCGGCAAAACTTCTACTTTAGAAAAACTTACTTTACATCTTTTTTTCATTGCACCAATATACACGATCTTGTGAAATTTTTTCAGAATTTTTTGAGAACTTTTTAAAAAAAATAAATCTTTTTATCCTTCTCACGAATATTTGTCTTTTTATTTGATCTTTATCATATATATATAGAATGAGGTTTATGTGGAATAGTTCTTATTGTAGGAAGAATAGGAAGCCAATGAGCAATTGACATGTGGAAAATCAGTATTTTAATTTGAAAAAGAAAGAAATTAACACTTAAAGGGCAATATAGGTATTTGACATTTACTAATCTTGAAATACATCCCTACAAAACTGCTCCCATCAAAAGACCACGTCTCTTTCTTTTTCCCTAATACACTTCCGCACCATCTGCCATAACCATCACTAACTCGATTCTATCTCTGTCCGTTCTTGTTATTCACAAAGTTGTATGCGGTACCTTGCTATTCAGAACCTTGGCGCGTGTAAACCGCTCATAGTGCAACCCTAGCCATTAAAAACCCTCATTTGAATATGTTTATTTGTTCATTTTTTGATGCCCAAATCGATGTCCATATGAGCAAAATCTTTAATATTCCCTAATAAAACCCAACAAAACTGCTACCTTTTTATTATCACGTATATCTTTCTCTCTCGTATGTAAACCGCCGCTTCTCCCCGACTACCTTCTACTCGATTTGATCTACTAATATCGCTACCTCTTATATTTGTTCTTTGCTGTCTTTTATTAATGTATCGAAAGATGTGATGTGGTTATTTACTAAATGCTCATGTCGACAACATCGTTGTTGCAATCACCGAAGTAAATGAAAATTACGAGTGTCGTCGTCATTATCGAAACCCGTTAACAGAATTCCCGATGCTGTCGTTACCGTTGTTGTGCATCAACGATATTTTGATGATGTAGCAACTATATACTAATTATATATGGTTTTCTAATATAGTTTTTGTAAGTTCATGTATCAGTTTTAGTTGTAGATCGCTCACTTATGTGAATCAACATTAAATATCAAATCTTGTTTGTTCATCTCATAAGACATGTATCAATTTCTTATCTCTTTGTTGTATATTCTGAAGCGATGTTGAACTCGCTTGTTTCAAATATTTGTATCATGCATATATAGATTTTGTGTATCAAAAATTAAACTAAACGGTATATAAAATCTATTTTTGCCTTCGATGTTCATAGTATCGGTTTTGTCGGCGTTCTTTGCCATAAAGATTTTGCTAGAGACGGCAATGAAGCATTATAGTCTCCGAGCGCAACGTTGTATACTATTCGTCTTGAGTCGCAAATTAACATATTTTCTGGTGCTGCGATGTTCTTTCAATCCATGAGTTGTCCCATGTCACACATGTCATAATTTGTTTTGCATTTTAATTAATTATTGTAGTGTATCAGGTTTTTTTATTAGCGTAGCAATGGATTATCAAATTTACGTGTGTCTACATGAAACCAATTGTGTATCCAACATGTTCAGCTATTTGAACTTCTGGGTCAGTGTTTCTAGGATGTATACCAAAATGAAAATCACTATTTTGTATCTATAGAGATCGTTGTAAATTTTTAAATCACCATTTGAATGGCGTGTATCAAATTGGTATTCATAAATGAGTAAATGACGTTGAGAAAAAAAGTCATTCGGTTTGAATTTCAAAATTGATGAGAGATTTCCCTACGTTTTTTGATAATGATACACAATGCCCTTATGGTTTAATTGTTATTACAGATTTGCCATTCATCCAATCTTGATCTAATGATTTCATCTTTTATACATCGTACGATCTAGATCACTTCCTATACTTTCTATTTTAAGATACTTACTTACATTAACCTCCCTCTCTCTCTCTCTCTCTCTCTATATATATATATATATATATATATATATATATATATATATATATATATATATATACATATATATGTGTATATATATATATGTATATAGAGGAAGGATAAAATAAAAAGACAAATATCCGTGAGAATAATAAAAAGAAAACTTTTTAAAAAAGTTAGCCCTAAAATATGGTGACTAATCCGGAATTACATTTATTATTTATAGTCGTGTCGGGTTAGTTTAGCTAGTCAAGCCCGGGACTATAAATACCCCCTTTATACTTCTATGGAGGGGTAGAAGCTCACTTTTGTAAGGTGAAGTGTGTGTTTTCTCTCAACCACACACACATCTTCTCATCTTTTCTCTTTTCTCTCTATTTTAATGGCTAATCATCTCTTTCATTTTACCATGCCTCCGGATCTTGTGCAATAAAGGTGAATCTTATGTTAACATTTGGCACCAGAGCATGGGGGAATCTGTGTTGTTAATCTACTGATTATGTGGTGAATAAGCTCAAATTTTTGTGGCTTATTTTGGTTATAAAGCCCACGGCTCAAAAAGTTTTGGGCTTATTGATTGGTTGATCTTGTTCTTACTTGGTTCTACATGTTAAAAATGTTAGATTGTCACCATTTAATGAGTTACATAAGCTCTTAGATCGATTTATAAGCTTAAAAAGGATGGATATTTTTTATCTTCTAAGTGGAGGTTTGGTTCGTTTTGGATGATCCACGAATTAATGTTTGTTATTTCGTGTTTTACAATCATCTAACCACTTAGTATGAAGCTCCTATAGCTTATTTGAGTAGCTAATCGGCTTATTTGGGCCTATTATGCTTAAATCGTGCTTATGTTCTTCGTGGAGGTTTGATTATTAAATTATTATAATGGTGGCGGTTTGACAAAAGTAGGGGACAAGATCCGTGTTTTAAGGAAAAGTAGGTGGCGGTTTGACCAGGTCAAAGGCGGGTTGATTAAAATAATCAAAATACGCGGCGGTTTGCCATTTATGTGGCGGTTTGAACAGGTAAAGGCGGCGGTTTGATTATTATATTGTCCAAATACAAACGTTACTCAGCCCAAAATTCTAAAACCACGGCGGTTTGAGAAAAAATCATAGGCGACGAGTTGCTAACACGCGGCGGTTTGATAAAAAAAAGATGGCGAGTTGCACATTAGGCGGCGGTTTGTTAAATTTCACGGCGATTTAAATTTCAAAACAAACGGCGGTTTGGTCAATATTAGTGGCGGCGGTTTGATATATATTAGTGGCGGTTTGGTGTAATAATGGTGGCGGTTTGGTCACAAACAAGGCGGCGGTTTGCTTTGTTTTTTTTTGTGGCGGTTTGGTCACAAAATAGGAGGCGGTTTGCTTAATTTTTGGTGGCGGTTTGGCTTACATTTGATGGAGGTTTGCTTAATTTTCACATTATCAAATCTTATTTCAATGGACTTTAAACGACAAAGTTAAACCTTAACAAACCATCAACCTAAACCATTAACAATGACTTAAAAACACCAATTCCACAACAATCAAACACCACAATCAACTATAACAACACACCACTCAAACAACAACACTTAATCCCAAAACGATCCTGAAAAGATTCACTTAAATGACAAAATGGCTAGAGATTCGGATTACAATGACATGTGATCACGGAGTTGATTTAGTATCCCTTATTTGTGATTAAAGTTGAATTTCACAGAGGCTTCTACTTATTTCATCATCGAGACTTTCTTCTATTTTCTATTAATTGATGACTTGCTTGAACGTATACAGTTATGATTAAGACTTGGATTATCTAGTTTCCAGAAGTCAAAGGGTGGTAGGATGAAGACCTGGATAACTATCACTTAAAGGAGTTACATTGTAGTACTCAGTGTTACACGCAGATGTCGATGTGGATAATTTCAAGAGGTGTTGTACTTCTTATACTTTTGATGTTGGGTATAAGGTACTTAGAGATTTTCTTCTGCACCGTTCTTCAATCAACAGTAGTGCAAGATTAAGTAATAAATTTGGGGGATTTTACTTCAGTTTTAAGTTTGGTATATCGGGTTTACTTCGCCAAGTGATCACTACAATAGCCGACATAATATGAGATTGGTAAGTTAGCCAGAGAGTTTAAAGGTTGAGATGTAATCAGCACTTCTCACGGGTATTTTTGTGCTATTCCAAGACAAAGATACTTCATTTTCTAAGCAAAATCTTCAAAGTTCTTCGATGACATTCATTCATAAGACCTTGATTATACCAAGTATTCTTGATTCTTGCTTCAACTCCTTTACGGTTTGTGAAGTCAAGAAGGTAATGATTCTTTTGTATATCAAGATTTGTGCTTATGACAAGAACTTCTCGAGTATATAGACGTACACGACAATGATGCTTCTGAGAGTTCGCAACCATCATGGGGGAAAATGTGTACATCCGGGACTTAATTGACTTTGATGTTACCATGTCAACTTCCAAACTTCAGGCGGAAGTAGTGTATACTACTTCACTACGAATGGTGTCTTGGGAAGTATTCTGCAATGTGAGAAGAAGTGTTGCTGATTTATTGCATGCCACCCCCGAACAAATATTCACCAAGCCCTATGACAAGAAGCAGTGGTCGTTGGGTGTTTGATTCTACAAAGTTTCCACTGTGCACTTTGATGACAAGTAGAAGATGTTCAAGCTTTAGTGCATCAATGTTTCAGAATATGCTCAAGATAGGGATGTTGGTTTGGGGGGAAGTGATTTGAAACTCGCAAAAAGGAGTCTATGAGAAAGCTTTTTCCAAAGACATGCTGCATGATTAGGGGGAAGTTAATTTAAACTCTGCATATTACAATGGTTCCTGTACAAGTAAAGACACAGAAGATCCAAGTTGGAAGTACAAGTTTCAAGACAAGGAAGTACTCAGAAGCCATCTTCAGCTTTGGAAGTGCTATTGGTGAAGACTTTATTTATGTTGTTTTGTACCTGATAGGAACATTGTAAGTAATTCCCACGTTATCCACACATTAGGGAAAGGATGTTAGCCCTAAAATCTGGTGACTAATCGGAATTACATTTTCATTTATATCTGTGTCGGGTTTAGCGTTTAGCTAGTCAGTCCCGGACTATAAATACCCTCCTTCATACTTCCATGGAGGGGTAGAAGTTCACACTTGTAAAAAAGTATGTGTGTGTTTTTTCTTTTCTCTCTAGCACACATACAACTTCCCATCTTTTATCCTTTCTCTCTAATAATATGGCTCAATTTCTCTTTCATTTTACCATACTTCCGGATCTTGTGTTATAAGGGTGAATCTTATGTTATCAATTGGTATGAGAGCTTCAAGGGTGGATTCGTGTTTGATTTGTGGTTGATTAAGCTCAAATTCGTGGCTTATTTTGGCTTAAAAAAACTCACGGCTCAAAATTTATTTTTGGGTTCATTTTGTTGGTTAATCTTGTTCTTTTCTTGTTATACATGTTATACAAGATGTATTGTTGCCACTCCAAGTGATTCACAAGCCCCAAGTCCGAAATCTAAGCAACAAAAGGTTCGAATTTTTGTGTGTTCTAAGTGGAGAGTTGCTTCATTTTGGAAGATTCACAAAGATATACGAGTTAGGGTGTGTTTAATCTTCATATACACACTTAATATTGCATGTTATACCTTAGATTCGTGGCTAGAAAGATCATTAGGCTTGATTATGCTTAATTCGTCCTTGTGTTCTTCGTGGAGAGTTGATTTTAATATCAATTTCTAAGCGGCGGTTTGACAGGAAAGGGGGACAAGATCCACTTTTTAAGGAATTGTGTCACGGCGAGTTGACTGGTCAAAGGCGAGTTGGTTTAGGAAAAAAGTCATCGGGTTTGGATTTTCAAAATTATGGGGGGGTGATGAGAGAAGATTTTACCCCTATGTTATGGATAATTAAAACAACAATGCCCTTATGTTTTTTAATTGTTATTACAGATTTGCCCATTCAATCCAATCTGTGATTTAATGATTACATCATGCACATCGTACTTCTAGTATCACCCTAAACCTTTCCTATTTTAAGATACTTACATACATTAACCTTGTATTTGACGCGTTCATTAATAAGTATATACATAATACGTATATAATAAATTATATAATAGTATATAAATATAAAAAATATATATAATTATATAAAAAATAGATGATATAGTACTAGTAAGACTATTATACGTATATATATAGACTAAAACTTATATACCGTATTAAGTATATAATATAAAAATAAATATCATAATATATATAATATATATATATAGAATACCACATATATAATAAGGTAATATAATAATAGTATATATAAATATATAAACGTAAATAAAAACCGTATATATATAGTATATATAAACGTATATATATACGTATATATAAACGTATATATATATATATATATATATACTATATATTAAATAACACTTATAGTCCAAATGTAACATTTTCGAATACGAGTGAGAACCTCCTCGTTTTTGTTCAAAAGCTCTGAAAACGCTTAGGTTGAATAGGGGTGGAAAAATTTAGGGTTGGATCATCCAGAGGTTGATGGATTAAGGACCCCTTTGTTAAAGTGAAAAAGAAAAAATTCATGAGTAATAATAGAGGCACCAAAAACATTAAACCGTCTGGTGAAACAAAAAACACAAAAATCCCTTAAAGTAAATCAATCAACTAATAATAATGTAAGAAGAAATGTCTAAACAGCATGTAACTCTTCAAAGAGGTAAGGGTATGCAATGCCTCGACATCAGGTAATGGTACATTTTCCCTTAGTAACTCGATCGAGGTTTTAAAAATGTTGATGACCCGGCTAATTTGAAAGTAGAATCGGGTAACAAGGCTTCTACGTCTATTGTCTAAGAGGAAGGGCAAAGTGCTACCCCCTTAGTAGAAAAGATTAATATGTTTGAAAAATAGGATTTCTAGAAGATTACCACTGAGTGTCTTGTGGGATGATGATGTTAAACCATAAAAAAATTTGAATTAATTTGGATGTATCATGATAGCGAGGATGAAGTTAAACCGATTGATAATGAAATGGTAAATATTCTGGCTTCAAAACAGTCGGGGGTTGGATATGGTACTAAGAGCTTGCAGGAACAATATAGGGAAATATATGAGAATGCTAAATACGACTATGACCCATACGATGATGATTTGTATGAAGGCCAGAAAATTCTTGACCATATTCAATCTATATGCGATAATTTCGAAGCACTACAAGAAATATGGGAACAGGGGACGGCATTTTTCCCGGCGACATTTGTCGCTGGGGAAAAGTCGCTAAACGACAAAAATTGGTCCTATGTGGCACCAATTCTCGTAGACTTATTAAGTCAAAGAAATGGAAACTTTTCCCTAGCGACATGTCGCCGGGGATAATATCGTTATATCTTGACCAATTATTTGTACGTAAAACGTGGCGGGAATTTTTCCCGCTTCGTTTTCCCCGGCGACATGTCGCCGGGGATTCCTTTGTTATTTAAAAAAATAATTAGTGTTATAAAGGTTTGTGGTGACGTGAAACAATTTTTTCACCAGCGACATGTCGGTGGGGGAGACAACGTTAGTTAAAAAAAATATATGGTCGATTGGTTTGGGCTTTTTTATTACCAAAATGGATGCTGCGATTATTTTTGGACAGTTCCCGGCGGATATGTCGCCATGGATAATGTTTGACTTTGTTGGACTTTCAACTAAACTTCTTTTTTAGGGTCGTTTCGGTCCGATTAATTCTGTATTTTTAAAAAAAAATATCAGATAAGTTTTTAAGGTGTGTTAATGTTTGTTATCATTGGCATTGTCGAAGTGATTTTCGTTATACTACATAAACAATTCATATCATAAATGTTTAAGCAAAATCTCCACATACAATAAGACATACGAATTACATTGCAATGACAAACTACTCCAAATCATACGAATTACATTGCACGACAAACTACTCCAAATCAAGTTTTTCTATTTTATTAAGAACTTTGTGAAATAGTGCAGCCGAATTAACTGTATGTTGTTCCGGATGCATATGCATTTTCATTGTTGCCTTGAGTACACTTATCTTTCCACGCAAGTGCTTGCAGTTTGAGCCTCTCCCAAATTTCTTGAAGATCCTAGAGAATAGTTTGTAGGTGTTGAAGGTCTTGAAGAATAGCTTGGAGGTGTTGAAGGTCCTGAAGAATAGCTTGAGGTGTTGAAGGTCCTGCAGATGGAGCTCCATGAGAACTCATCAATTGACGAAGTCTAGTCTCTTTCCATAAAAAAAATTCACTTACCATAAGTTTCGGAGGTGTTAATTAGTTATAGAAATCAATTCTTTTTAACAACTAACCTGAATTTTTTATATGCACAAATTAAAAAGCATGTGATTGTTACCTCGTTGATTTTGGTCATGCCTTGTAAAGTTTACCGTAAACTCTTCAGTTTATACGATTCGTCGGATACTACACTCTACTTCTGCTAAACTACTCGCAAACAGCTTCATGTGGCACTCATATTCACCATTTTTTTGTGGTGCGAAGGTAAGAGTTGTGATATGTTGTGGTTGTTGATAGTATCTGCTCTTTCTGGGAATAAAAATGTTTTTTTGGCTGGGTGTAATTTGGCGGGATTTTTTTGGCGGGAGGATTTGGCGAGATTTTTTACGGGAGTTTTTGCAGGGTGTTTTTGGAAGGAGTATAGTGTTAATAAACATAACATATCGACCATACGTTGAAAATTAATGCATAACCATAAATATCGGACTAATCTGTTTGAACGTCTAATGCATAACACATACCATTTCAACTCATCCGATGAACGTCTAATGTATAATCATACCATATGGACCTAATCGTTGATACGGGGTCTATTGCATAACTTAACATATCGACTATCCGTTGAACGTCTAATACATAATTCATACATATTGACTCATCCGTTGAACGTCTAATGCATAACCAAAACGTAATCGACTCATCGTTGGAAACGTATAATGCATAATCCATAAACATTTTATTATACGTTTGAACGTCTAATGTATAACCATACCATATAGACTCATCCGTTGAACGTCTAATGTATAACCATAACATATCGACTCATCCGTTAAACATCTAATGTACAACGATAACATATCGACTCATCCGTTGAACGTCTAATGTACAACGATAACATATCGACTTATCCGTTGAACGTCTAATGTATAAACCATCGACTCATCCGATTGGAATGGTCTTATGTATAACCATACGATATCTACTAATCTGTTGATCGTTAATGTATGACATAAATATCGACATCCATTAAACATCTAATTGTACATCGATCTACTATCGACTCATCCGCTTGAAACGTCTTAAATGTACAACGATTACATATGATCATCCGTTGAACGTCTAATGTATAACCATAACATATCGACTCATCCGTTGAACGTCTAATGTATAACCATAACATATCGACTCATCCGTTGAACGTGTAATGTATAACCATAACATATCGACTCATCCGTTGAACGTCTAATGTATGACCATAACATATCGACTCATCCGTTGAACGTCTAATGTATGACCATAACATATCGACTCATCCGTTGAACGTCTAATGTATGACCATAACATATCGACTCATCCGTTGAACGTCTAATGTATAACCATAACATATCGACTCATCCGTTGAACGTCTAATGTATAACCATAACATATCGACTCATCCGTTAAACGTTAATGTCAACGATAACATTTAGATCATCCGTTGAACGTCTCATGTACATCGATGAATATTGACTCATCAGTTGAACGTCTAATTGTACAACGATAACATATAGACTCATCAGTTGACGTCTAATGTTTAACAGATTACTTATCGACTCATCAGTTGAACGTCAAAAAAAAAAAAAAAAAAAAAACCAAAATCGGGGAGCCCGTTACTGTAGCAAACGGCCCACAGTCAAAACGACTGCGTTTTTGTAGTAATTTTTTTTATATGGCTTATGTGTTGGGCCTCATGTTTAAAGTGTTGTTTTTTTTTTGCTATATGGTTTTTTTTTTAATATAATGGGTTGTACGTTTGTGACCATATCGGTTATTTTAAAGTTATTAGGTATCGAAAATGTTTTCGCGGGTATTTTTTTTATCTGAATAAATCAGAACTTTTGTAATATTTTTTTTAACTCCTACTTTGTGCATACAAATAAATTATAAAAAAAAAAAAAAACAATTGGGCTGACCCAAAATGGGGCAGCCCGTTACTGTAGCAATAGTCAAAACGGCGCCGTATTCTTTAGTGAATGTGTATATTTATAATTATGTTCTCTACACAAAAAGTTAAAAACAAGATTGAAACTTTACCTTTAGGAGTAGGAATAAATATAATCACACAGTTTATTGACAAAACCGATTCAAGTTTTACAATATTAACCGAACATCAAAACATTTTGAAAGAACAAAATGTTGGGAACAAAAGTTGCTCAAAAGACACAACATCTTTATAGCTGCAATGGTGTCAACGTATGTGATTATGAGTACGCCATCAAATTTAAAAGTGCAATTTACAAAACGATGCATTTTTGTTCTATGACCCCATTAAAGGAAGTTACCACTCTAATATTTGTATTGTCGTATCAATTTCAATTTTCATTCATCCTGTTGTAGTTTCATCCAACGATTTGATCGGAGTTGCTCATGAATATGTAATATCTACGACTTTCAGTTTTTACATATTCATCATGTTACTACTATAAAATCATAACACTACAAGAAAAAGGAGAACACGTGACGGTACTTTTCCCCGGCGACATTTGTCGCCGGAGAATATGTCGTTAAATTTTGACCAAATATTTCTACGTTAAACGTGGCGGGAATTTTTCCCGCTTACTTTTCCCCGACGACATGTCGCCGGGGATTCACTTGTTAATTAAAAAAAAATAATTAGTGTTAATTACGTTTGAGGTGACGTGGACACTATTTTCCCCAGCGACATGTCGCTGGGGATACTACGTTAATTAAAAAAAAATAATTAGTGTCAATTGGTTAGGGCTTTTATATTTTCTGGTTTTTTTGGACAGTTTCCCCGGCGACATGTCGCCGGAGATAGTGTTTGACTTTGTTGACTTTCAACTAAACTTCGTTTTTTAGGTTCGTTTCGGTCCGATATTCCGTATATTTTAACAAAAAATATAGATACGTTTTTAAGGTGTGTTAATGTTTGTACCATTGGCATGGTCGAGGTGATATCGTTTTACTTTAAAAACAACATTATTATCATAAAAGTTTAAACAAATCTTTCACATACAAATAAAAAACATACGAATTACATTGCAAATGACAAAAACTACTTTCCATATTCATAGATTACATTGCACATGACAAAATTTACTCAAATTAAGTTGTTTCCATTTCTGAGAACTTCGTGAAAATAGTGCAGCCGGAAATAATAACTGTGTGTTGTTCCGGATGATGATGCATGTCCTTTGTTGCCTGAGTACTCAATTACTATTTCCACGCAAGTGCCGCTTTGCAGTTTGTGAACTACTCCATTTCTTGAAGATCTGAAGAAATAGCTTGGGAGGCTGTTGAAGGTCATGTAGTATGCTTGGACGGTGTTGAATGTTCTGTAGAGTAATTGGGTGTCGATTGGAGCTACAGGAGATCTATCCAATTCTCGTTAGTCGTGGTCGCTTTCCATAAATAAAAATCCTTTTCCATAAATGTTTTCGGAGGCTGTTAAATAGTAAAGAAATCAATTCTTTTAACAACTAACCAGAATATTTATATATTACACAAATAAAAAACATGTGATTGTTCACCTTTGATTTTGAACATGCATAGTATAGTTTACCGTAACTCTCAGGTTTATACGATTGTCGGAGAACTACATCTCCTTCTGCACACCTACACGCAAAAGCTTTATGTGGCACCATCTTCACCATCTTTTTGTGGTTGTGATGGTAAGAGTGTGTGATATGTTTGTGGTTGTGATGTATCTACTTTTATGGTATAAAAGGTTTTTGGCGGGAGTATTTGGTGGGAGGGCATCTCGTTATTGCATGATAACCTTAACTATGGCTATAACCATTACATAATGGACTTATTGCATTGATCGCCACCTCACACTCTCCTTACTATTTGCACCAACTTTCCAAATCAATTTCTATTTCTATTGTTGATAAACCATAACATAACGACTATCCATTGGACATTCTAATGTACAACCCATTTAACACACTTTGTTATGATATCTTCGTTATTATGAAGCCATAGAACACACCTTAATAATTGTTGGATAAATGCAATGGTGTTGACATTCACATTTTTATTTCAAGACATAAGTCTTCACAGTAAACCTTTTATTACAATGCTATCTATACATATGCCAATGGTGCAAAACTATGAAACACACATTTAAAAACGTAGATGAAACACACATACACTTAATGTGTTGAACGGCCATAAAACGTAGATAAAACACACATACTCTTAAAGTGTTGACACACCTTAAAAAAACGTAGATAAACACACATTCACTTAATGTGTTGACTTAAACCATGTTTTATTCAAAGGGCTCATTCCCCTTCAACGTTTCAATGATATTAATCCTTCTCTCAGTCCCTCTCAGTACCTCCCTCTTTTCCAGGGCCTTGCAACCTATGGAATAACCTTTCTCATCTTCTTCTTTATCTAGCTATTCGCAAGTACTAAATTGACATGGGTCCTTTTTCAAACCCAACCTAGAGATGCTTCATGTTCCTTCGAGTAAACAATATTGATATTTTCTAACTTATGGCAGCATCTGTAACTTAACACTCCACATTATTGATCATGCGTGCAGCTAAGGTAAGTTCCTTGGCACTCCAGAAATATCAAACTCAAAACATGCTGATCAAGTAGTTGAATGGCGATAGCATATCGACTCATCCGTTGGACATCTAATGTGTAACGATAGCAGAGAATCATCGCGAAGAGGAAGATCAAGAAGGAAATAATTCACCGGAGATTGAGACACTTACTTATCATGTTCTAGCTACTTATGGGTGATTTCTAAGTAGTTTTGCTACCTTTGTTATGACTATCATCGTTATAATTGAGCCGATGAACATCTAATGTGTAACGATAGCATATCGACTCATCCGTTAAACATCTAATGTACAACGATAACATATCGACTCATCCGTTGAACATCTAATGTACAACGATAGCATATCGACTCATCCGTTGGACATCTAATGTGTAACGATAGCAGAGAATCATCGCGAAGAGGAAGATCAAGAAGGAAATAATTCACCGGAGATTGAGACACTTACTTATCATGTTCTAGCTACTTATGGGTGATTTCTAAGTAGTTTTGCTACCTTTGTTATGACTATCATCGTTATAATTGAGCCGATGAACATCTAATGTGTAACGATAGCATATCGACTCATCCGTTAAACATCTAATGTACAACGATAACATATCGACTCATCCGTTGAACATCTAATGTACAACGATAGCATATCGACTCATCCGTTGGACATCTAATGTGTAACGATAGCAGAGAATCATCGCGAAGAGGAAGATCAAGAAGGAAATAATTCACCGGAGATTGAGACACTTACTTATCATGTTCTAGCTACTTATGGGTGATTTCTAAGTAGTTTTGCTACCTTTGTTATGACTATCATCGTTATAATTGAGCCGATGAACATCTAATGTGTAACGATAGCATATCGACTCATCCGTTAAACATCTAATGTACAACGATAACATATCGACTCATCCGTTGAACATCTAATGTACAACGATAGCATATCGACTCATCCGTTGGACATCTAATGTGTAACGATAGCAGAGAATCATCGCGAAGAGGAAGATCAAGAAGGAAATAATTCACCGGAGATTGAGACACTTACTTATCATGTTCTAGCTACTTATGGGTGATTTCTAAGTAGTTTTGCTACCTTTGTTATGACTATCATCGTTATAATTGAGCCGATGAACATCTAATGTGTAACGATAGCATATCGACTCATCCGTTAAACATCTAATGTACAACGATAACATATCGACTTATCCGTTGAACATCTAATGTACCTGAGATTAAGACACTTACTTATCATGTTCTAGCTACTTATGGGTGATTTTTAAGTAGTTTTACCTCTTGCATCCACATCAACTAGAGTTGATACATAGAGATGACCCACTAAAAGTATAGTAAGAAAAAAAAATAATGGTACTAACAAAGATGGTGGGGGTGGTCTAAATGGGTTTTTATACTTGATAAAAAAAAGAAGAGTTGAAAATAGCCAACAGTAATAAGAAGGTCTCTTGCATGTAGAAGTATTAGATATAATAATACGGGGTACTTATTTATAAAAAATAATTTTAAATAATAATTATATACGAACCGACCGGAACGAACCGAGAAACCGGACCGACCCGGCCAAAACGAACAGATTATATATTTTATAAAAAATAATTGTAAACAATAATTATATATTTTATAAAAAATAATTTTAAATAATAATTATATACGAACCGAGAAACCGGACCAACCCAGCCGAAACGAGCCGATTATATATTTTATAAAAAATAATTGTAAATAATAATTATATATCTTATAAAAAATAATTTAAATAATATATTTTTGAAATATTAATTATTAAAAACTCTAAAAAAAATTAATAAAACCTTTATCGCCCGGGAAAACTTTTAGTAAAAAATGTATTTTTGATATATTAATAAAACTTTATAATTTTTTAATAAAACTTTCCCCGGCGACATGTCGCCGGGAAAACTTTTTTTATTTTTGCCAAAAAGCCCTCCAATATTTTCGTTATGGCGCCATTTTCCGCTAAATGACAAAGTTGTAGTTTTCCCCAGCGACATGTCGCCCGGGATACATCTGGTACCAAAAGCAGATCTGAGTTTACAGCAACACCACAAAACGTAAAACATAAAAAAACAACTCTTGGCGATTTTAACAACATCACCACCACCTCTCACCCACCACCACCACCACTCACCACATAACCCACCACCACTCACCACCGCTACTCACACGAGCACACGAGCACAATACCGCCACCACCTCCTCTAAACCATAATTCTTTTCTAAACCCTCTAAATGATTATTGTTCTACTTCTTTTTCTAACCCTATAATTGTTGGTGGTGACCTCTTGTAACAGTAGCCGAGTCCGAGTCCAAGTTTGGTTGTGATTTTTGTTTTATTTTTTTTAATTATGATAAGGTTTAGTATAATATGGTGTTAATTATAAAAATGTGTTAATTCTTTTTTGTTTGGCAGTTGGTAGCCGAGTCCACAGTCGAGCCGAGCCGAGTCTACAACCAAGCCGAGGAGATGAGAAGGCTGGAGGCTATGGGCACCTACACTGATGATGAGATCAATCGCTTGGCTAGAAGGGGTAAGCAACGATGACACATTGTCGGTGTTGGTAGGGTATTGCCAGCACGGGCCACAGCCGGCCCAAGTACGCACGCGTCTGAAAGCACGCTCAACAGCCTACACAAAAAGGTGGACTTCATGATGAGTCTTTTCAAAAGTAACTCAAAGTACTCAGATACGTTTTCACAGTTTGAGTCGGGTGGTGCCAGCGGGAGTGGCGGGTGCAAGGAAGACGAAGAGAGTGCCGACGATCAGGAGGACGAGGATGAGGATGGCGATGGCGATAGTTAGTTGTGTTATATATAGGTTAGTATGCTACATTGTTACTTTATGTTCATCTTGGCGACCTGTATGTAAACACTTGTTTCCCTATCCTATCATGTTGAATATTGACTTGTAAGCCCCGTTTATGACTAGGAAGCAACGTTTTGTAGACTTATACGGATTTTGGACGATTTAGCTTTATTATGTTTTGGTTTTGGTACAAGTTGTGATGTATTTGTATTGCGTTGATCCGTTATATTGTATTGTGTGTAGGTACAAGTTGTGATGAGTTTATACAAGTTTTGGTACATGTTTGATGTTTGGTAGATTTTTTTGGAAAAAAATCTGGAAATCGCCTGCTGTGCAGGCTGCATTTAAAAAAAATGCAGACGATTCCCCGGCGACATGTCGCCTGAGATAGTATTTAAAAAATGCAACTTTATTAAAAAAATGCAGACTATTCCTCGGCGACATGTCGCCGGGGATAGTATTTAAAAATTTTTCTTATACGTTGACAAGTCAAAGTATAAGGAACATTATCCCCAACGACTTGTCGCCGGGGATAATTCCCAATTAACTAATCGCTTAATTAAGTGTCGTAATTTCTTAATTTTAACTAGGAGATTCACCAGCGATATGTCGCCGGGGAATATGTGCCACGGTGGCACTAATTACTTGACTGAAAAATACATGGGACCCACCTTGTCGCTGGGGAACGTATCCCTAGCGAGCGTTCCCCAGCGACAAGTCGCCAGGGAAAGGTATCCCCAGCGACAAGTCGCCCGGGAATCCCCCAAAATGTCGCTGGGGATAACGGTTAATGTTGTAGTGTAAATCAAACAACATACTAATTACATGGCAAAAAAAAGTTGAGAACTTGTATGACTTACTAACGCCGAATATTAAAGGGTGGTAAAGTTAACTACCCACGAAACTCAAGTGCCACTAATTTTTGCCTTGTTACTACTATGAAATTAAGGATCAAATAATGTACTAATTACATGGCGATACATTGCACCCTAGCTACTCAAGTGCCACTAATATTTGTCATGTTACTATTATGAAATTAAGGATCAAATATTGTACTAATTACATGGTGATACATCACGTCATATTATGAAATTAAGAATTAAATAATGTACTAATTATATGGCGATACATTGCATCACAAAAAGTTTGAACTAGACCTAGGATTTGGGACGTGGTAAATTTAACTGCCTCTTGGAGGTGGTAATTTTAACTACCTCACAAATACTAGGTGCTAGTAAGTAATACTTGCTAAAAAGACACAATATCTTTTTTTTCTTGGCTGCTATAATAAAAAGATAATTGTCTTCTTTATGCAGAAAGTTAAAAACAAGATAGAAACTTTACTTACGAATAGAATACAGAATATGACGTTTTCTTTATCTAACCGACATTCAACTGAATTCAATCTATTGATACTGATTATGAACTCTTTTGGATGCCTATTTAATTAATGCTTGAGTTAAGTAAGAAAATGTTGAGGCGTGGTAGAAAATTATAATTTTAGTCATCGTTTCAGTAGAATATAGTAGTATTTGATTATGGAATTCAACAAATTATCCACAAGAAAATGTTGGAGGTCAAGCTAAACGAACCCAAAATAACCCATTTTAACTCGTCTTAGGAATATACCTTTTTAATAAGTTGGCCAACTCAATTAACGGGAGAAGTACCTAAAACACAAGAAGGAGTCCACTGAATCATCTTTCAGCTCTTATTCTCATTTGCAAAAAAAATGGCTCATGTTTTTTATACATTCACGGGGAAATCTACCCATCAACCATGAGTTCAACATCGTCATATCGAAAGGTTAAGTATTGATGGAGACGATGGCGTGGTGCATCTATAATGGTAAAAAGCTAAGTGTTGTTTACATTAGGTAACAAGAAGTCAGGTAATTTGTATGAACTAATAGCTCACATAACTATTAGACGGATTAGGCTCAAGCCCTGTTTGTGGGTTAGGTCCATTAGAGTTTTATGATTTTTAGTATGTTCCATGTAACACTATAAAAACATATCAATAATACAATACCCGACAAAGGTTTTCTATCATTTTACAATAACTACCCGATGGTATGTTTTTACCATTGGATAGAGACATGTAACACTACTTAATATAATAGCAACTTATGATTGCTATATATAGCACGATAAATTATATATAAACAGACACAATTTCTACTATGTGGGACTCAAAGACTTCATTAAAGTTTTCATAAGAAGTTGTAAATGCTTCTACAAAAATGTCAACTCTTTTTGTGACGTATTACCAGTTTTGAATATTGTAGTAAAATGATAGGTTATTGTTAATCACATTCACCTCAATACAATAACTGATAACTTTGCATGCTTCTTGGGCATTTGTTGAAGCCAAATTAAAATCATTCCGTGCTGTTAAAAAAATCATCTTCATTAGACCTGTAAGACACAAAAACTTGTAAACTATTGAGTCTATTGTGACAACCGTATGAGATAAAAAACTTGTAAATATTTCTCTCTAAAAATATCAACTCTCAAATGTATTAAGTATAGCCCAATAAATGTAGTGCTATTCTTGGACATAGTTTTTGGTGAACCATGAAGATTGAGACGCGGTATTCAAATTTACAATTTAGGTCACATGATTAACCAACCATAATACGCTTTATTTGCAGTATGAAAACGGACTACAATGCAATTTAGTCACAAACTGATTAGGAAAAAAAGGCTATTTGTATATATTTTTTTTTAACAGCAGATTTTATTAAGAAACTAGCAAGGAGCTAGAATTACAGAGAAATCAAAGAAGGGTTTTTAAGCCAATCATCCCAACTGAACGATGCTTTACATCTAGACTTACACCAATAAAAAGATATGGAAACAACATCATCAAAAATAATCGCCTTTGAAGGTTTCTTCTCCTCGAATAGAAGTTTGTTTCGATAAGACCAATTTGGGTATTTGAACATTAAGCATATTTAAATAATAAATTGTACATTGGGAATATGAGTTATTCGTTATTAATCCA
>BQNB010105888.1:0-19557 GCA_026074375.1 Tanacetum coccineum | reverse complement strand
ATATGATATTTTTGGAGATAAGTTGTCAACCATCACACCACTGAAAACATTAAAAATGACTATACAACGCGCATCTGATCTCTATGCATCAAACCTGAAAACTGTTTTGGAATTGAATGATTAAAAGGAACATTAATTGGCTAGGTCGTGTTCAGACGTCGTTGCATTTGCTTGTGTGATATTTAAGTTTGCTTCTTGAGGTGAGTTCTCATAGCCCCCCTTTTTAAATCTTTTCTGTTGGGGGAAAATGATACTCAAATGTGTTTTGAACTGTTTCTCTGAACTGTGCGAAATGTGGTTTTGTTTTTAGGATAATTATGTGCTTATGATTGCTATGTAAATATTATGTGGTATGATTGTTCTTGCATGCATCGAGGTGCATGGCAAGGTGTGATTAGCAAGGATTTGCTATGTTTGTGAAAGGTTGCCTTGTGTAAATGCTCCAGTACTTGTAGGCTTTTAGGTGCGCATAAACTCGGGGTTGCGACCCCAAGAGCGTTGGTACATGCTAATGATAAGACTAGCAGGGATGCTAGGTCTTGGTACATGATTAGTGAGGATGCTAAGTCATGGGTTGTGATTGTTTTGCATATATTCACTGTCATATTGCACAATTGTCCATTGTTTGAGATATTGGCACAACAATTGGGTTTACTTTAAACCTACGAGCTCACCAACATTATTGTTGACGTTTTCGAGTATTATGATAGGTCACATAATCTTGAATCAATCATATCAACATGTAAGAATAGAGAGAATTATAGGGGAGGGCAAGTAAAGGAAGTTCAAAATGATATTAATGGAGGGAAAACTATAATAGTTGGTTACAAGAGCATCACCCTCTAATGAAGATTAGAGGGGTATTTATAGCTAATGGAAGGAGGTTTTCCTTCCTTATTTTCCTAACTTTACAATACTAGTCCCTAGACATAGGTTATTATGTTATTTCCTTCTTTAAGCATAATAAACCTTATTACAAACTATAATATTCTAAATAAAATAAAGTCTAATAACAAAATATAATAAAACCACATAATCGACACTTTTTATGAACCTAACAATCTCCCCCTAAGGGTCGATTATTCTGGGCGTTCCCTCCTTGGTCCAAGTGGTCTTCCATTAACATACATCTCCCATCTTCTCATTTGATTTCGATACTTCAATCTTACTTCAATTTCTTCTTTAAACAACTTAAGATACTCCACTTCATCACTTGTAAGTTCTTTTTGCACATAGCCATACTTGACATCATTATTGTAACTCTTTAATCCTTCAAGCACTCTCATCAGTGTTGCATCATAAAACTTTCTCAGAATGTCTCGTCACCCTTTTCTCTTTCTTGCTTTGTTGGTATCTCATCATCATCAGAAGCATAAGAATCAGTCCAAAAATCAAAATCATCATCATGTTCTTGATAACCTGAAGTTGAAAGACCTGGTTCCTCTTCATTAACTTGTCCAGATGATGACTCTCCAGATATATAAGCTTCATACTCCGATGTCTTCTGCCTCTTTGCATTATTCTCCCCCTCAGGATGAGCATCATCATGAGGATCTTCCAGATCTCTTAGGCGAACGATAGAAGGTCTACATGCAGTTTGTGGTACCTGAGTTCTTTCAAACTTCATCTAAAGAGCCAACCATATTGCTATATCTTGTTGTTGCATCTGAGGATCAGCCTTCATAGCTAAATACAGTTGATATTGTTGTTCTGGAACTGAGGCTGTTTGTGACTGAGCCGGATGAACATGAAGAATATGTCCAGACATATAACTTCTGACAGACGCATCAACTTGAGAAGGAATGCTATCATCAATTGCTTTCTGAATTTGTGAGGAAATTTAAGCCTGAATATTCCCACGTTCTTGTAAAATGGATTTGTCAACCATTCTTTGCATCTCTTCATTAATCTTTTGCCTCTCCAAAATCAACCCTTTCGCAACATACACTGGAACTTGATCTCGAACTTGCTCAGGATCTTGCTCCGTAACATGATCTTTTACCATAGAGGGTAACATCTCAGCCATGCCATCATGAAGATCATCAGCAAGTTGATCACTTGACTTCCTTGGCATTAACCTTTCCTGTAGATGTGCAAACAAGTAACCATAACGTTCCTGTAACTCATGAAAGAAACTTTTTTATCGTTTAAAGCGAGTGGGTTTTGTCTTAAGCAATGATAGAAGACGATTCGTTTTAGTTAACTTAGTGTGGGGTGAACTTGATGAAGGTGTAGTATGAGTAACCGTCAATTCCTGAAGTTTTTCATTCCTGAAGTTTCTCAGTATCTGAAGATACGAGATTAGAAAAATTCCTAGGGGATCTAGTTGGTGTGGGGATTGGTGAATTCCTAGACTCCTCTACATCCTTCCCTTTCTCCCTTCTCTTTAATTCATACACTTCATCAGTTATTTCGTCTTCTTCATCATCAACATTCACAGGTGGAACAATGTTAGTAATATCCTCCTCGTTTTCCTTAGTGATATCTACCTCCGGACTTGCTTTATCACTAGTAAGCTCCACTGTTTTAGCAACAAACTCCACCTCCGTTTCCTTCGTGATCTCTACCTCCTTTTCCTTAGTAATCTCCACCTCCGGACTTTCCTTATCACTCCTGGGCTCTAACCTAGTGCCGGGAATAGTTGTATCATCATTCCTAGGGGGTGAACTATCATCTACAACATTCTCCGAATCATCTACAAGCTTGTCAATCTCTGCAGTTGCCAAGTGCTCATTGACCAGTGCCACATTTTCTCTTGCTTCTTGTTCTTCACGACTCTTGTGCTCAGCAAGACTTACTTGTAACGTGTCTTGTAACAGCATCTCGTCAGCTTTATCTGCTGTTGGCACTGGAGCTGGTGGTGTAAGACGTGTTGATCTCCTCTCCGGTAAACGAAAACGAATCACAGTTGATCGTTTTGGAGCACTTGACTCTGCTGCCTCCGTAATAGGGTTAGGTGACCTAGGGGCGCTAGTTGTCCTATGCGTTCCCTGGGTAGACTCAGTCGGCTGTGACTGAGTCAGAGGAACATCTAGCCCAAACACCTCCACATACATCCGATAATGCTCCGTTTGCTTCATTTCTTCAGTGATCATCCAAGCTGGTATCCGCATTCCAACTTTGTTTTTGTTTCTTCCTGAATTGAAAATATTCTTCATGATATCATCATCTTGAAGATTGTGATATATGTCTCGAGCACGTCTTGATATGTCAGGAAAGATAGTCATATAATGACTGATGATGATCTTTGTAAATCGTGGATATGGGATCGAAGATGCTGGATGATGAAGCGAATAGTTAATGCCTTCCCAAAGTAACTCCGCATAATCCACATGAATGTTATTGACAAAGCAATACAACATTTGCATTATCTGCAACGGCGGTTGGTCCCATCCAGTGACACGTGTAGTTAGACATTTGGAAAATATCTTGCACAACGTTTGCCATGGCTGCAAAAGACCAGATATCTTGAAGCTTGATGACGTCTTCAGCTCCATTGTAAATCCTAATCTTTGTTTGTAGAATGGAACCATGTCAAAAAATGATGGTGGAGGCACAAATGAATTATGATTGTTATCAGTTGCTTGTGGAAGATGAAAGATTGTTCTGAAGTCATCAAGTGTGAGAATAAGTTCTTTCATATCCAGCATAAACTTGAGCCTATACTTTGATCCGTCTTCCTTCAAAGTATGCCAAAACTGTGCCATATAGATCTATGGTACGGATGATGAAGCTGCAATGCTGAATCGTAATGAATGATTTTTGATGATATTCGTCAGAATCTTGCTTTCTGGTGGGCATTGCACATGTTCCAAATCAACTTTCTTGTTAGCATCCATAAGATCATATCGTTTGTTCGGAGGGCACAGTTCATCTGGATGAACATCAGCTGCATGTAATTGTTGTGCCATGATGATTACTGAAGGAATACAATTGAGGTGTTAGGAAACAAATAATTCATTTGACATTTTTGTTTTTTTCCTCTCTGTCTGTTTTATATGTTCTGGCAATTCTTTTTAAACATATTTTTGATCAGTTTCTTTCTCATGTGCTCGTTCTTGCTTTTTCTAGCACATGCCATACGCTTTATTCGAATTATTCTTTTGATTTACCATTTGTGTGTTCTGGCATTTCTTTTTCGAACACACTTTTGATTTGCTTTTTCGCGTATGGATTTAGCTCTCTTTCTGTTTTTAGAATATCCTTACCAGAAATTCTTTGTGACATGATACTCTTTCAAGAAGGATGAAGATTTCTCTTATGATTTTAATCAAGACACAGTTATGAAAAATTCAAAAGAAATCATTCAACTTCTTAAAATTATTTTAAGAAAGAGTATCATCTTGACACAATAATAGACTTTGAGAACTTTTTCCAAAAATCTTTTGACCAAACTTTCATGATAATGATAACATTGAATTATGTAATCTCAAATCCACAACTGAATAGACACTAAGTCACTCACTCCTCATTATGTTCATTGTAGAAAACGGCCGTAGCCGGACATGACTTAGTCCACTTAAACAGTTGAGATTTGAAATTGACAAACTCAAGTTATAAAAACTTTGTTGCTTTCACATTAGATTATGAATCCTAAATCATGAATACAAACACATCTATTTCAATAATTGAATGGACACTAAGTCGCTCACTCCTCATTCTGTTCAATGCAGAAAATGGTCAAAACCGGACATGACTTAGTCCACTTAAACAATTACGAATAGACATATATGACCCATAGCTTAGAATTCATGAAAATGCATTTTGTTTGCCAAAATTATTTGTCGTTTTCTCAACACATGAGAAACTATTAGTTTTTGTTCCACAGACATTCAAACATTAATCATCACAAACATCAATCAACAATAATGATACGTATACAACACATTTTCCCAAATCCACAAACAAACTTGAACTGATTTTAGACTTTTTATACTTACCGAGTTTGACTTATTGACCATGACGAGTTTGACTGTTTGATTTTTTTTTGAATTTCAAAAACATTGATTCTAGTTAACTTTAAGAAACAACAAACTCAATGCTTTTTAAGTGTATAATCATTTACAGGTTATCACGTTTAAGCAAATAATTAAACACGGTAAAAGAACAAACTCGATAATGTGCATCCGAGTTTCAATCAAAAGGCAATCCGAATCATTCTATGATCACTATAACACCCTTTATCACATTTTTCACTAAATCGTTGCCTAATTAACATCCTAACATTGTAATAAGCAACAAAAATTCAATTTATCCCAAACTCGGTAATCATCATCTTTACCGAGTTTGAACTCGGTAACCCAATACCACTTATTAGCAATTAAACACTGTTTAACTACTTACGTTTGAGTAGGAAATAAGATCAAAATTGTTGTAATGAACTTAGAAAGCGAAAAATGACTTTCTACTCAAACTCGGAAATACAATCAGTAAAAGTAAAAAATAAAAATCAAAAATGACTTCCTCTTATATAGTCACCGAATTTTTTTTGAAAAATTGATACTTTCAGTCCCTTGACTTTATTTTTCAATTCAGTCCCTTTTTTATTGATTTTACTTTTGAAGTTTCACATACTCCCTATACTCCCCCTTGAATAATGAGTATTTTCAAAAACTCCCCTTTTAAATGAAAATCATGTAAAATCCTTAGTCCGAAAATGAAAAACTTTTTACTTTGCAAATAAAAACTCCCCTCTTAAAAATATAACATTTTTCAAATTTAGTCAAAGTGAGAGATCATTGTTTTCATTTATTTGCAAAAAGATGTATGTGAATGAGAATTTAAAAAACTCCCCCTTGGATCATGATTCCAAATTTTCAATTTGAAGGTTTTTAATAAAAATTTGGAATCATGAAACAAAGGATGTGATCTTTTTAAATTATGTTATGTTTATATTTTTTTTTAAAATTTATGTACATGTTTTTGATGTATGATCTTTTCAAGAAGATAACTTTGTCAGACTTTCCAACTGAGTTGGAGTCATACATCTCATACCAATGCGATGAACTAGATACTTAAAGCGTTCTTTTGGAAGCGCCTTAGTAAATAGATCTGCAAGTTGGTATGTTGTCCTGACAAAGTAAATTTCCACAGTACCCCTCTCAACGTGTTCCTTAATAAAATGATACCGGATGTCAATGTGCTTGGTCTTTGAATGTTGGACCAGATTGCATGAAATAGCAATGGCACTCTTGGAGTCACAATACATCGGAATTCTATTGTACTTATATCCATAGTTAAGCAGTTGAGTCCGCATCCAAATTACTTGTGCACAACATGCAGACAATGAAACATATTCAGCTTCAGCAGTAGACATCGCAGTACAATCTTGTTTCTTTAAACTCCAACTCATGAGCTTTCTACCTAAAAATTGCAATCCTCCTGATGTGCTTTTACAATCATCTTTACAACCTGCATGGTCCGCATCTGAATAGGAAATTAGTTCAAATCCGGAATCCTTCGGATACCATAGGCCCATGTTATATGACTGTCTCAGGTACCAAAAGATCCGTTTGACCTCTTTGAGGTGTTTGATTGTAGGACGTGCTTGATAACGGGCACATACAAAAGTAGCAAAAGCAATGTCTGGCCGACTGGCTATTATATACATTAGCCCTCCTATCCTACGACGATAAGTCGTTTGATCAGTAGGAGTGCCTTGTAAATCAGCATCCAGCCTCTCTGTTGCCATAGGTGTGCTTATGGAGACACATTCATCTAGACCATGTTTCTTTAACAACTCTATTCCATATTGTGACTGACTTATGAATATGCCACGGGGAGATTGATGATTTTGTAATCCAAGAAAGAACATTAGTTCACCCATCATCGACATTTCAAAATTATTTTTCATTAAGTTTGCAAAATGTTTTGAAAAATCCGGATTTGTTGAACCAAAAATTATGTCGTCAACATATACTTGTATAAGTAATATGTCTTCCCCGTGACGTCTTGTAAACAAAGTTGGATCAATTATACCTTTAGTGAACCCATTTTTAATTAAAAATGAAGACAATTTGTCATACCATGCACGAGGTGCTTGCTTAAGATCGTATAGAGCTTTTTTCAACCTGTAGACATGATTCGGAAATTCTGGATCAATAAACCCTCCAGGTTGGTTTACAAGACCTCTTCTTTCAAAGGACTATTGAGAAAAGCCATTTTGACATCCATTTGAAAGATAATGATACCCTTGTGAGCAGCATAAGCAATAAACATTCGAACAGCCTCAAGACGAGCAATATGAGCAAATGACTCTTCAAAATCAATGCCTTCTTCCTGCTTATATCCTTTAGCCATAAGACGAGATTTGTTTCGAACCACAATATTTTTAGCATCACACTTATTCTTCCAAATCCATTTAAGAGCAATAATGTTCTTTCCTTCTGGTCGTGGAACAAGTTCCCAAACTTGAAGTCTCTCAAATTGATTCAACTCATCTTGCATAGACTCAATCCAACTGTCATCTGCCATTGCTTCTTTGATATTATGGGTTTGGATGGGTCACCAATAACTTGGTCTAGAGGATGATCTTTTGTCCAAATGTGAGTTGAGGGTTGTACTTGATGGAAATTCTGCACATTTGATGGTTCAAGAGCCGTTGTAGATGACTCAATCTCCTCATGACTTAGTAGATCATATGGAACAAAATGTGCAATACCATCAAAATCAGCAGAATCTTCTTGATTGAATTCATCAGACTCTGGCAACGAGATTGGAGAAGTTTGTTCGTCAGATGTAGTAACAATAGGAGGAGCCTCATGTGTGTCAACAAAGATTGAAGATGTGGAAGATAAATCTTCATGAGCGTGAGTCGGTTGTGCAGCGGAATTGATGGTAGTATCAGAAGTTTTAGCTCAAAATAGTCTTCAAACATCAGACCGAACAAATTATCCAAGTTTTCTTTGGACAGAGTATTCATCGAATCAGCTGATGAATTATGATTATTGAATCATTGAAGCTCGGGTTCTAAACAATCGTGTTCAGAAGCCATAGCTGTGAGCTCGTCAAACATGACATGGATAGTTTCCATAATCCTTTTGGTGCGTCGATTATAGATTTGAAAACCACTTGATGTTTCCGAATAACCAATAAAGACCCCAATGTCTGCTTTTGGTTTTATTTTTCCAAGATCATCATGGTCATTTGTAGGATAATACAATGAGCCAAACATATGAAAAAACTCAATATTTGGTTTTCGACCTCGTAACAGCTCATAAGGTGTTTTGTTGTGTCGGGTGTTAATGATTGACCGATTTTGAGTAAAATAAGCTGTAGCCACTGCTTCAGCCTAAAGAAATTCAGGTAATCGAGAAAAGATAAGCATTGTACGAGCAGCCTCAACCAGAGTATGATTACGTCATTCAACTACTCCATTTTGCTAAGGTGTGCGAGCAATTGAAAATTGTTGCATGATGCCTAACTTTTCATAATGAGCTTTGAGAGTTGCGTTCTTGAATTCAGTGCCATTGTCAGTCCGAATCTTGCAAACTTTGGCTTTGTAATTCAATTGAGCTTGAGCAATGAATTTCTTGATGATCTCTGGAGTTTCATCTTTTGAACGAAGAAAATAAACCCATGTATATCTTGAAAACTCATCCATAATCACCAGAATATACTTCTTTCCATTAATCGAAGCTACCCTTATTGGACCGCATAAATCCATATGAAGTAATTCTAATTTAGAGTGATCTCTTGGAACCAATTTAGGTGGATGGGAAGCTTTCTTCCTTTTCCCCTTTCACAAGCAGAACAAAGGTGATCCTTTCCATATTTGAACTTTGGTAAACCGTCAACCAAGTCAAGTCTGGTAAGATCGTTTATGGTACCAAAATTAAGAGGTGACAGTCTTCGATGCCATAACAATGACTTTGTTGAAGTTGCTTTGGACATAAGACAAACGGGTGAAGAAGCAGCCATGTCAGAAATGGAGATAGTATACAAATTAGAATCATGTTCGCCTGTGAGCAAATCATCTCCTTCCAGATTTCGTACGTAACACGTATTAGAACGAAAAGCCACTTCCAAATCGCCATCACAAAATTGTCCAACACTAAAGAGATTATGACCAAGACCTTCAACATAATATACATGACAAATAGTGATATTGCTATATATAATCGCCATAGCCTGTGATTGTTGCAAAATTATCATTTCCAAAGCGAACGGTGCCTATGAACTTCTCAATGAAATTTCTCAATAGTGACCGATCACCCGTCATATGCTTTGAACAACCACTGTCAACAACCCATAGAACGATCTGGACTACATGCAATATAAGTAGAAGCAACACATGGACAACTGGGCAATTTGACTACCCATTTCTTAATTGAAACCAATGGTTTCGCAGATGAAGGATTAGTATGAACTTATGGCTTCGTGTTATCAGGTGTCCAAATAACATTTGGTTGTGATTCAAACCACTTTTGCCATATTCTACTTGTTCGAATCTTGTTTATTATGAATTGGCTTAATGGTTTATCACGCAGGTTTCTTTTCTTAATCTTAGATGCACTAGAAACCTTATCCTTAGCATTTGAGGCACTTTCTACAACAATCTTATATTTGAAAACTACAAAAGTAGTATCTAAACTCTTAGATTGTGTCTCTTTTTTAGAAAACTTAGTCTTAGGAGCTACAAAAGTAGTTTCAGAAGATTTTGGTATTCTAGAAGTAGTGGAGAAGGTTCTACGAGCATTTGAACGCACATTCAATTTATGCTTAGCAACACATTTATCATGACAAGGAATAAGCACATTTTGCATACAAGAAACACATAACAAAGTTTTCACTTTAGAAGCGTTTGCAACATCAACATCAATTACATTCTCCCTGTTCGAATCAACATTAGCAAATGTATTATCTGTTTGCGTATTTTTCCTAACATAAACTTCTTCTTTCTTTGATGTATTCTTAGAGACATCTAAGACAATGTTCTTGACATGTGAATCTCTACTCAATAGTCTTCTAACACTAGATGTAGCATTCATTCATGTAGAAGATAAAACACTCTTAGTCTTGTTTGTTTGTGATTCTTGTGTTGTGACAACTCTGTACATTCCAGGTCTAATGACATTTGTGTTTTGATTTGCCCCTATTTGCTTGTGAGGTGAAGTCTGTAAAGTGTCTGGTTTTGACGCAACATGGTTCTCTTTTGTTTTTGAAACAACCATCTGCTTTTGAAAAGCATTTTTGTTTAAGGGTGTGACACAAAGAAAAGATTGAGAACCATTTGTCTTGTCAAACTTAGTATTCACAGACTTGCCATTTTCACCATTTTTCATACTAGCTTTCAACTCAGATATGGTAGATAAAAGATTCTGATTCTCAGCACGAATAGCACCATATGCATAAGTTTTCTCAGATACATGAGCAATTAACTCATCCATTTCCATTTGAGTTTGAGACCGTGTCTTTTTTATTGAATCGAAAAGCTTTTTATATTCCATTTTGACATCATCACGTTCTTTAATCAAAGATTGCACTTTAAAATCCAAAGACACGTTCTCATTCTCAAGTTTCTCCATCCTTGAAATCCAAGAGTAATCAAGAGGTTTTGAGTTTTTATTCTTCGAAGAATCCCATTTATGTTTTTCTTTTTCATGTTGCAATTTTAATTCAAAATCAACACTTTGCTTTTCACATCTTTGAACATCTTTTTCAAGAATTTTTATTCTTGCCTTTAAACCCTTTTGAATCTTTAAAGATTTCTTTTTTACTTGTTCAAGTTCATCATTTAAGGTCTTATCAACACATTCATGATTTAACAACACACACAGCTCAATATCATGTTTGAGTGATGCTTCCAAAAGTTGATCTTTCAACAAATCATTTTGCCTTTCAATCTCATCAAGATAAACATCATTTTGCTCAAACGCATCTTTCATTTCTTTTATATCCCTTTGAAATAGATTCTGAAAGGCATCAAGATAAACCTGTAATTCATTAAGAATTGGTTTAACTTGATCTTGACAAAAATCATTAATTTCTATTTCTGCCTTTGATGTGTAAAAAATGCTTGCCCTTTTACTGTTTTGTTGTATTAACAGAGACAGCTTTTCAAAACCAACTTTTATATTGTACAATTCATTGATCAAAGGTGACTCACTCGGCATAGTTTTTGTTTCTAGAATCTTAACAGAGGGAATAGAAGAAGATGAAAAATATGTTTGCTCAGCGGAAAGCTCTTTTTGAGGAACAAACTCTTTATAAAGCGCATTTAATTGTTTGTAATCAATTGTCCAACAATTTTGTTTGTTCGCAACAGCAATTGGATCGTTTATTTTTTTATTCATTTTATGTTTTTTTTGACTTTGAAAAGCATCCCTCTAGGTTTCCTCAGAATCTCTATCTAAACAAAAGAATTTCTATATCTCCCGCCCCTAGTTGGCAACATAATACTTTGGACATTCAAGAAATTGGCTTGCTTGATGTATAAAGATTCTGATACCCTAAATCGCATGTTTTAATGTTGGTCATACACAGACAAAGGTTTCGTCCAAGCATAAACATTCTTAAAAATACAAGTTTCAAAATCAGATCCACATTCTTTTTCAGTTTAGCCTCAAGATCAAGAATAGTATCATGATAATTATCCTCGTTTTCACTCATTTTTCTTTTTAAAATAGAATGTGTCTGTTGTAATTCCTTATTTTTTTGTTTATAATTTTTAACCTCTAGATTTAATGTATCTCGTTGTTTTTTGAGATCTCGAATAATATCTCGATCACAAATCAATTGAGACTGAGCTTGTTTATGAAAATGTTTTGCCCGTTCATCCGCTTCAAGAAATTCGTTGAGATAATTATTATCCTTGGTTATGTTTTCCAAAATTCGATTATTTTCCTTATACAACTCAAGCTGACTAGTCAAAGTCATGTTTTGTTGTTGAACTTTTTGAGCAAATTGTTGTTGTTTTGCTGCTTCCTCATATGCACTTCTAGCAAGTGTTTCTAATGCACATAGATCATAAACATGTGCATCTTTTTCAATACTGCCACTATTAAAATTTCCTTTGACTGAATCAAATTGAATATTGCTATTAATTTAATCATTATCAATGGTACTGTTAATAATTTTAGTATGAGCTGGATACATTTGTTCATTACTTTCATTGATGGATGAAGATTGTACCTCACTTATGAATGCAGACTTATAGCTTGTCCCATCATTAGAATTTTGATCAGCTGGTTGAATTCTGGCCATTAAGCATATGTTTGCACTAAGTTCTTCAATTTCTTCCATCCTTGAAGAATCAGCAAAGAGAAAATCTTTTTGCTCATCAGTAAGAATTACACCAGCTTCATCCTGTTTTGCCAGCAACATTTGCTCCATGAAATACTTCGAGTCATGAACCCTTGGCTTTGGACAGTTCCTAGTATAATGTCCCTTTCCACTGCAGTTGTAGCATTGAACAGTTGACGTATTGCCTGAAGTCGGAGTTCGAAGAGCCCTTTGAACATTTCCAGTCTCATTCGAAGCATTCATTCCCTCAACAACTTCCTCTTGAACATAAGAGTATCTGTTATTTCTTCCAATATTACCAGAATTTCTGCTTTGAATATTCACCCTATCTCCTTGAACAATTGCTTGATTTTGGGTGTTGGACGAAGCACGAAGACGATTATTTGTTAGATTAGAGAAATTTTGAGTAATGGCTTTGGCAAGTAACAACATAGCAGATGCTAGGGGATCTTCAGAATGATTGTGAACATCATCCTGTTTGTACTCTTCATCATAATCAACTACAGATGAAGGATGTGTCACATAATACGAAGAGGTATTTCTGGAAGATGAACCCGTGTGTGCTACTAGAGCCAAAGGATCATGAGACTTTTCTAACTTCTTTTCCCTTGAAGCATTAACCAATTTCTCAAATTGCAAAAGATAATCAAAAAGATCATCGAACGAATCAATTGTCAATTGCTTAGCCAAACAAACTTGGGTCACATATTTTAACCACTTCGGTTACAAACTATTCAGAAACTTTGTGTTAATTGAAACAGTTGGAAACTTCATGTTGTTTCGTTCCAAATCATTCATTAATTGAGCAAAACAGTTGTAGACAGAAACTAGTGACTCTCCTGGTTCAGTAATAAATTGATCAAATTCGTTTGTAAATCGTGTTTCTCTGTCAACTTGGTTTTGTATAGTTCCCCTCATCAAATGTTCAACTCGTTTCCACATATCCTTGGCCGAAGTACAAGAATCCACAGAATTGTAAATCTTATTAGGAATAGAAAGTAGAATCAGATTCATAACTTCCATTTCTGCATCATAGTACAATAAGTCATCACCTTCAAGATCATCTACAGTTTCCAACCTTGGTATTATTGCACCTGTAGGAGTGAACTGCCTAAACACATAAGGTCCTTCATCAAGTGCTTTGAGAAGCCACTTTCGGTTATCCCTCTTGCGATTAAGATATCGTCTGAATCTACTTGCCCAAGGTATGTAACTACCCCTTTCAAGCATAGGTGGCCTAGTCTTAAAACCGGCATCAGCAAGGGATTATTGGTATGTTTTGGATGTCGACATGTCTTATGATTCAAAGATTGGATCTTTGTAGACGAAAATGAGTGAGATTTGTGAGAAAATATTCAAACTCGGTAACAGTAGTCAAATTCGGTAACATTGTTCACGGATAAGTAAGCTGAAAACCAATACCCTTCTCGAACAGTATACTAACTCGGACAACGAAAAACTGTCAAACTCGGAAATCTACAAACAACAAATTCGGTAAACTACAAACTCAGTAAACTACATCCTATTGAAATTCGGAAATCTTCTTTACTACAAACTCGGTAGACCAAATTTTAAAAGAAATTAACAGATGTGGATTATTAATGCACACAAATTCGATGAAACCAAAATTTATAATGACTAGATAATCCAAACTGCTTAAAAAATCAAATTCGATCAAACCGAATTTGATTACTGAAACTTGTAAATTTTGAGAAAATTCGTTTTTCAACACTTTAAATCACGATAAAACTGTGAAATGAATGTATATGATGCCCATGAAATCTTATTACCGTTTTAACGTAGTAAACTCCTTATTTCACAAATTCAATAGAACCGAATTTGTGAAATTTCTAAACTCGATCAAACCGAGTTTGAAACTATAATCCTAATATACGAATTTCGATTGAACCGAAAGATTGTATATACCTATTACAATATTTTTTGACTAAAGTACTCTACTAATACTACTGAATTTGCTACAATTACAAAAAAAACTCTTCCTAGAATGAACAACTACTTCCGAGAACCAAAATCACACTTCCGAGAACAAATAAACCACTTCCGAGAACTCGATAACGTCCAATAACTCGAAATCACAGCCAAAAGTAATCTCGAAACCTCAAAAACATCAACCGAATTCTCCGAGCTTCATTACTTACTTCTCGGACGAACAAAAAGTCTCACAAATCAAACACTCTACTTCTCTAATGGCGATTAATACCACATGATAGGTCACATAATCTTGAATCAATCATATCAACATGTAAGAATAGAGAGAATTGTAGGGGAGGGCAAGTAAAGGAAATTCAAAATGATATTAATAGAGGAAAAACTATAATAGTTGGTTACAAGAGCATCACCCTCTAATGAAGATTAGAGGGGTATTTATAGCTAATGGAAGGATGTTTTCCTTCCTTATTTTCCTAACTTTACAATACTAGTCCCTAGACTTTGGTTATTATGCTATTTCCTTCTTTAAGCATAATAAACCTTATTACAAACTATATTATTCTAAACAAAATAAAGTCTAATAATAAAACCACATAATCGACACTTTTTTATGAACCTAACAATCTAATTCCTAGAGTGACGCCTGTTGCGAAGTCTCCATATCGACTAGCGCCTTCAGAAATGCAAGAATTATCTGGGCAGCTGCAGGAGTTGCAAGACAAGGGTTTCATACGACCTAGTCATTCTCCATGGGGAGCGTCAGTGTTATTTGTCAAGAAGAAGGATGGTTCGTTACGTATGTGTATCGATTATAGAAAGCTGAACAAGTTGACGATTAAGAATCGTTATCCTCTTCCGAGGATTGATGATTTATTTGACCAACTACAAGGATCGCGTTATTTCTCCAAGATAGACCTTCGGTCAGGTTATCACCAACTACGCGTGCATGAAGACGACATACCTAAGACGGCGTTTCGAACGAGATACGGACATTTTGAGTTTACGGTTATGCCTTTTGGGCTAACCAATGCACCTGCAGTCTTTATGGATCTGATGAATAGAGTTTGTAAACCGTACTTAGATAAGTTCGTTATTGTGTTCATCGATGACATCTTGATCTACTCGAAGACGAAGGAGGACCATGAAGTTCATTTGGGTTTGGTGTTGGAATTGTTAAGGAAGGAGAAGCTGTATGCCAAGTTCTCCAAGTGTGAGTTCTGGTTGCAAGAGGTGCACTTTCTTGGTCATGTTGTCAATCAGAATGGTATACATGTGGATCCCAGCAAAATAGAAGCGGTAAAGAATTGGAAGACCCCTACGACACCTTCTGAGATTCGATCATTTTTGGGATTAGCCGGTTATTACCGACGGTTTATTGCAAACTTTTCCAAAATTGCTAAACCTCTTACCTCGTTAACTCAGAAGAATCAGAAGTATGTGTGGGGTGTGGAGCAAGAAGAGGCTTTTCAAACTTTAAAGAATAACTTGTGTGATGCTCCAATATTGACGCTACCTGATGGAGTGGAAGATTTCGTAGTTTATTGTGATGCATCGAACCAAGGATTAGGTTGTGTACTCATGCAAAGAGGCAAAGTTATTGCCTATGCATCGAGGCAGCTGAAAATCCATGAGAAGAATTACACGACGCATGATTTAGAGTTGGGAGCGGTTGTATTTGCTCTTAAGACTTGGAGGCATTATCTGTATGGTACTAAGAGTGTTATCTATACGGATCACAAAAGCCTTCAACACATTTTCGATCAGAAAGAGCTGAATATGCGTCAGAGGAGGTGGATTGAGTTGTTTAGTGATTATGAGTGCGAGATTCGTTACCATCCTGGTAAGGCGAACGTTGTGGCTGATGCATTAAGTAGGAAGGAGCGGTTGAAACCTAGACGTGTAAGGGCTATGGCAGTGACTATCCAGATTGGAATGAGAGAAAAGATACAAGCAGCCCAGAGTGAGGCGCTTAAGCAAGAGAATATACTTATGGAAAATCTGCATGGGTTAGATCAACAGATGGAGAAGAAAGAGGGCGAGAGTTTGTATTTCATGGACCGTATATGGGTTCCATTAGTAGGATCCGATTATTCCATTTACCCTAAACGTACTAGTGATACCTAAATCATCTACCATTTACGTCTATCCCGCATACATACACTAACTTATTATTTTTAGTAACGTTCGGCGATTCTGACTTATCGTCTCTAGGCAACCTCTAATCCTTCGCAATAATATTCAAACGCTAAGTTATTATTTCTAAAGTTTTCGGAACCTAAACGGAACCAACCCGCTTGAAAAGCGTTTTTATATATAAAATTATATGTCCGAAAATAACTTGACGAAAACTAATGTTTAACTCACTCATAAAGCATTTTTAGCACGGCTTTCACGACTTTGGAACGGAAACATCATTTTAGGCCATGTTTGTGTTTTACACTTTAGCCGAAACGGACTCGAAAGGCTCCAAAATGGTCATTTAAGTTTCTGATCTGATCGTATTAAAACTGTTTTTGCCGAAAAATATTTCAAGTTTCATTTGGCCATAACTTGGTCGTTTTAAATCCGTTTTAACGTTCTTTATATTGAAACGATCGAGGAAACATATATTATCATAATTCCGAACTTCTACCTTCTCGTCTAATGAAACTGTATTTGTAAGTCGCTAAACCCCTAAACATAATTCGGATCAGCAACCTTATTTTTCGTAAACGCCTCCAAAAATCAACCCAAAACTTCACAATAGTGCTTATACTAACCTAATCTCATTCACTACTAAACTAACTGACAAAAAATCTTTATTCACAACTAAACCAACAACAAATCCACACTCTTATCTATCCTAATCCCATCCTCATTATCATTTCAACACCCTAATTAACTCACTTTTAATACTAATCAAAATATTATGTGAAAGTACCATAACATCTTTATTATTACATAATTCCATCTTGTTTCTTTTTGTAAAATTAAACACAAACACATGGATTCAAAATATAAGTATAAGAAATTAAGAAATAGAAGAGAGGTTCAAGAAATGAGCTTACTAGTGAGACGAATAAAAAAGAAACACTTAGATCTAAAGAAAGAAACCTTAGATCTTGAAAAACCTCAATTAATACTTGAAACCCTAGGTATTGATCTTGAACAAACCCTTGAAATCAAAGATAAAACTCTTGTAGAACACCTTAAATATGATTAATAATCAATCTTGTACACTAGATCTTTAAGTAAGATGGAGATTTAAGGAACCTTTGTGGTTCCTTATGGTTGTCGTGAGCTAGGGAGCAAAAGGAAGAAAGAAAAATGTTTTTGTAGTGGCTTGAATGAGAATGAAACCCTAAGTTCTAAGGTGAGGTTGTATTTATAGAAGAAATAAGGGTATAGGGTTCAAGAGGCTTGACTAAGTCAATGACTAACACACACTTATAGTGTGTGTGTGTGTGTGTGTGTGTCTTCGGTTTACTAAGAGCAAAAGAGGAGGCCATGGGTTAAAATTTTGAAACTATGATGCAAGTATCAAGTCATGGTTCATTTACTAAATGATAAAAAAATGGAATCAAAGTGTAAGTTCTTACACTTCACATGGTTTGGTCTTGCATAAGAAAACAATGAGTGAAAGTGATACATGCTTAAGTCTTTTTCTACATCTTACACATACATGTGTATTTTTGAAATTTAAAGTACATTCCCCTTTTTTTTGAATATGAATGAAATTTTGAGGTTAGGAGGAGGATGAAATTCAAATTTTTGATATTAGTAAGTGTATGGGGTGATAATATAAGTTTACATGCAAAGGTGACGGCTTTCGGGGTTCTGTTTGACCTAAAACGCGAAAAACGTAACTTGTACGCGAAAAATGTAAGAATAGCAAACAGAAGTGTACGTAAACTACGTAACACTTTAAAATTATAAAATAATACATATAACACGTATACTAATCCAAGTTCGAAGCCGGAACGCGTCCGATGACTTTTTCAGTTTTACGCGGGATAACTTCTCGGTCTTAAGTCAAATTTAAACGTAACGTATAAAAGTCAAAATAATGATCGAAATAGTTTAAAATAATGACTGGAAATTTACGAGGTGTGACAAAATATTTGGGAAAGAAGAAATCTGATACTGGCCTACAGAAAAAAGGTTCGGATAAACGCAACACTAAAACAACAGAATTTGTTGTCGTTTTTGTAACCCTCTTTAGTATAGCTTGCTTTTAATTTTTCTGATCGGTTATTACTGTCAAAGGCAATGATGAACATGAGTGATAATCACTTGGCTTGGCTACCTATTTGGTATGCAGCCGTGATAGATTTATATGTGAATCTCTTATCTGAACCCTTGGCTACACTACCTGTTTGGAACTACACTGATTAGCGTTACAATAACAATACCAACCACCTTTGTCGTTTAGGTGTTGGGCTTTCTGTCTGGTCTGTGGTCATAACAGACCTTTACCCAGACCGGTAGATTATTGTATTCGGCTGTTGATTGTCTCTTGACAACACAGGTGAGTCACTTAAACTGTACGCTTACTATAACATTTTAAATCCGTTGTGAAAATACTGATATTGAGCTCTTACCAAGAGTGATCTATTAACTGGCTACTAATTAGCGATGATGAATATGAGCGATCTATCACTTGGCTCGGCTACCTATTTGGTATGCAGCCATGATAGATCTACAAGTGAAGCTCTTATCTGAGCGAACAGCGTTCTAAATACGATGACAACTGGTGGCATCGAACAGTGCGTATGATTTCGTTTTTGACAGAGTCAGATGTGTTTCAGAGATACGTTTCTAAAGAGGGTTTGGTGGATTACGTGTTTATGTTTTGTGAGTTGTTAAATCAAGTATGTGTTGTGTATGTGTAACAGAGTATTGTTGACGTTTGTTTACGATGTTTAGTGCAACTTCATACGAACCGATAAATTTGTTCATGTATATTTAATATTGATAGAACGCAGATTTATTTGAGTGTTAAAACCCCGCGCTCCGCAGCGAAGCGCGGGTTAAAAACCTTGTTTAGAATAAGTGCAAAAATGTCACGTGTGATTCTAAGTGACCACCCACGAATCGATGAATACATACCCTGTATTTCTCAAGAACCAAACAGTCCTCAAAATCTCATTAACACATACCAATATCTGGAGGCTCGATTAATTCAAGAGGGTAAATTATCCATCCTTGTTTTGCTCAACAAGATTACATTCCCGATATCTTTAGCTCCATTGGCTTCGATTGCTTGTACAAAATTGACGAGCAAATTTCTCCACGATTTACTTTGGAATTTTAGCGTCAAGTGCACCTTAAACAAAATGAAGAACAAACTTAGTCTATCGGTTTTTGGATAGAAAACCGACACAT
>BQNB010105887.1:0-23508 GCA_026074375.1 Tanacetum coccineum | reverse complement strand
AATGCAACATGATGATCAATAATAACACAAGATACAATATAAAGAAAACTACAATGCATAAACTTTAAGTGTTACGAAGACCATCTACCTCAAACAAACTCGAGTGATGTCCTAAATCACAACTAAAACCAAAATCTCTTACAAATTTCAAATGCCCACAGAGCGGTCCAAATACAAACTTAAACCAAAACTTCCAAATACTAATAGCCAAACAAATAAACAAGCAAGGCTTCACACGAAAAATCCACACAGGATACTCCTAAGCCTACTATCACATATCACCAACTATTCATCTTTCACTTCACCTGAAAATGATACTCGAAAACGTCAACAATAATGTTGGTGAACTCGTAGGTTTGACCTTAAACCCAAACGTTGTGCCAATATCTCAAAACAGTGGACAAAAGTGCAATATGATAGTGAATATATGAGAATCACCCATGACTTAGCATCCTTGCTAATCATGTAAAACTCGACCTAGCTTACCCGCTAGTCGAACCATCCTAGCATCACCGCTAGTCCGGTAGCAAATATATCACTTACGCACCTAAACCAGCTGGAGCACTAGATTAGGGCAGGACCTCACACATACTAGGGTAGGTGTACCCATCTGATCCAATAACCATATAGAAAATTGGGTAGGCGTACCCATTCGATCCAAACAATCACACAAATATTGGGATAGGCGTACCCCTCTGATCCAAACAATCATGCAACACATAATATTCATGTAGCATTCATAAGCACTTATCTTGTCCCAAAAACAAATCACATTTCGCACAGTTCAATTCAAAACAATTCAAAACACATTTGAGTATCATTTTTCCCAACTGAAAAACAGTAAAAATAGGGCTACGAGAACTCACATCAAGCAAGTCTTTAGCAACCAAATCTCAATCACACAAGCAATGCAATGACGTCTGCACACGACCTAGTCCAGTTAATGTCCCATTAAATCATTTATTTCCAAAACAATCTTTAAATTTGATGCATAGAGGCTAGATGCGTTGTACAATTACCCATAACAATCTAGTGGTGTGATGGTTGACATCTCATCCCAAAATATCTTATCAATCCGATATCTCAATGATACTGATGTGTCGTTGTGTGGTGTATATTTTTATGATTCAGGTTTTTAATTTATATTTTGCCGACTAAACCAAAAACAACACTTTAACGGGCAGTGTACCCGATCGGTAGTAGTTTTGTGGTAAGTAGGGTGTCGAACACTTGAAGTGAGGTTAAATCTATCAATTTAATTAATATCTTAGTTATCTAATCTATGTTAATTCTATTCTATTCTAAACCTATGTCAATCTTAATCTTAATTCTAACGGAAAAAAGGGGGTTTTCAGCCTAAGAGACTGGCACGGTTTGGTTGGTGACTAATATCAATTCAAGGCACTTTAACCCATGCAAGCAAATTAACAAAAGATAAAAGAGCCGTCAAACCAAATATAAGAAAACTGTATTAACCATTATTAATCCGATTAGAAAGTTGGTTTGTTTGTTAAGTGCAATGATTTCTTCTCTCGAGGTGGTATATCATTCTTAAGACTTAGGCGTTACATCATGCTAAGACTTAGACAAATTAATTCTGTCACAATTAAAGCATCCGCATAAAGCATCCGCATAAAGCATCATTATTCGCTGATTATAATCTATCTTAAGGATTAAAGCAATGGTGATCTTGTTAAACCCTAGCTCATAGAGACTTTACCCACTTACCGCTTAATGGCGATTTATACACTAGTAGTTTACTTATCCAACTATCCAATGGAATCAGAACATTATTTGTTGAATTATCTAGGTTCACCTTCTAGTCAACACAATCAATAAACCGTTGGCAATATCCAATAAACTAGTTAAGCCCAAAGTGTATCCTAGACATAAATTTAGAAGGACAATATTTGTGATCCTATGATTCTAGATGTATAAATTACTATATGGAGAGCTATCCCAGACTCTAGATTACTTGGTCTGTATCACTAGATCCAGTTGAATGATAGGTCGCATACAATAGCGCGTAAACAAGTATAAATTGATAAACATAAACAAGCATTCAATGATAAATCAAGCATCGAGATAAACAATTACTAAACATTCAGTTCTTCATAATAATGGCTAATACCCGAAGGTATTAGCCTTCTAACGTCATAATAAATACAAAAGCAATTATTTAGCCAAGGTAAACTAACCGAGTTAACGAATGATACCAAAAACTGCACGATTACTAAAATATATGGAATTACACGATGTCTCATATGGAATTGATAACGTTGCTCGACCTCTTCTGCTCTTTTTCTCATATGAAAATTGACTTTTATGGTTTAGGTATCGAGAATATGATTTAGCACACTTAAAACTCATTTTTGAGCTTTGTATTTATAGGGTCTGGAAGTCGGTTCGATACGGTGTATCCAAGGGATTGGATACGGCGTATTGGAGTTTCTTAGAGTAGGGACCACGTTTGATATCTTCCAGAATATTCACATACTATATCTTCAATACGGCGTATTGACTTCTTCTGGATACAACGTATTGATCTTCTATCCTTTGTGGTCTTTGGTGAGTGCAGGCACAGATACGCCGTATCTTCCTTGATGGATACGGCGTATTGGTCTTCAGAATAGTAGTCATCAAAATATCTTCGTTTAAGCTCCAGAATGCGCGCCTTTTGCTAATATTCACCAAGTACTCCAAAATTACTGCAATTCTTAAATATAAACCCCTTCAAAACTCATTTGGACATTAACGGACGTGTCGGGACTTGTTTTTTGGCATTTTCTCAAAATTCACGGGTCAACCACCCGAAATGCAAATAACACAATAATAACCTCTAAAAAGGACTATTATTCACAATAAACCATAAATTACCACAATTCTCAACAAAATCACCACCGTCAACACGGTACAAAATCTAAATAAACTGACAAACGTCAAATAGTCAAAGGACTAAAAATGAAATATTCAGAACACAAAAGGGGCAAAGGTTACATTCTACCCCTCTTAAAAGAATTTTGACCCCAAAATTCAGCTACTAACATCACTAAATAGATGCGGGTACTTTAATTTCATCTGATCTTCACGTTCCCACGTGAATTCAGGACCACATTTTGAATTCCACCGAACCTTGACGATGGCAATTCTACTCCGCTTCAACTTCTTAAACTCTCTTTCCAAAATTTACACAGGCTCTTCCACAAAATTTAACTTGGCATCAACATGGATCTCATCTAGAGGTACTTGTAGTGTTGGATCAGCCAAACACTTCTTAATTTACACGTGAACTGTCATGAACACCATCTAATTCCTCAGGCAATCAACCTGTATCTACAGGGCCTATTTTTCCATAATCTCAAAAGGTTCAACAAATCTAGATTTTTTGGGATTAAAAGTCTTCTAATGCTGTTTGGATTATCTGCCTTCTCATGTTTTTGTAATGCTGGCTCAAATGGATTTAGTATGCTACTCATGAACTTCAAAGAAAAAACTAAGTAGTTACTACAGCTAGTACAAAAAGTTATGCAGCTAGTAGAAAGTTTTACTACGCTAGTACAAAGACTGCTGAAGTTAATGCTGGTTGTAAGAGTTATACTGCCAAGAAAATATTCTAAGTAGTTACGTACTGTTAGTAATAAGAGTAACTGCTAGTTAAGTTAGTACTGTTTGTTAGTACTACTTACTTGATATGTATTAGTTATTTATAGAAAATATTTTATATACTTAGGAAAGTATTGTAAGCCGAATAGGACTCCTCAGTGTATAAAAGGAGGTCCTAGGGCATAGAGATTGATACACTAGTACCAAAAACCAAAAGATCAATCTTAGTCATAGAATTCTTAGCTTCAAGGTCTTTGTAACCCTAATACTTTGAGAGTATTCGTATTGTTATCATTAATAATATTAGAGCTTATTTGTTGAATTGTACGTTCATTAAATTACTGTTTCATTGATAATTCTTCTTAATATTAAAGATTAGATTCCGCATAATCTTTAATACATTCAAACAAAGATTTTACTGTAGTTGTGTTAGATTTATCTAATATAACTAAACCTTAAACAAGCATAAGGAATTCGATCTATTGAAGTGGGATCAAAAAGTGGTATTAGGTCTTGTTGAAAAGCTTTAAATAAGAAGAACCTGTTTTTATACACAATATCTTTTGCTAAAAGATATGGATCAAGACTCTGCACACATGGTGGCTGCATCCAAAGTTCTTATGCTCAAACCTGGTGAGTTTGAGATATGAAGATGAGGATTGAACAATATATCCAGATGATAGACTATGCACTATGGGAAGTCATAGAGAATGGTGCAACCTTGCCAAAAACAACAATTGTGGAAGGTGTTGTGACAGTGATGCCTATTACAACTGCTGAAGAAAAGGCTCAGAGAAGATTAGAGGTGAAAGCTAGAAGTAATTTTAATGATGGCATGTCAATAAACAATCAGTTAAAGTTATTAATTCAATAAAAGAATGCTAAGAAGTTGCTGAAGCTGTTGAAAATAGATTTGGTAAGCAAATGCACTACAAAAAGACTCAAAGGAATCTCTTAAAGCAGCAATATGAAAACTTCACTGCTCCAAGCTCAGAGATGCTTGATCAAACTTTTGATAGATTCAAAAGCTTGTGAGTCAGTTGAGCTTTTGATGAAAGTCTTTCACAAGAAAGATGTTAATCAAAAGTTGTTAAGAGTTTGTTACCTGAGTGGAACACACATGTTGTTGTGGGAAAATAAAGCTGATTTAGATACAATGAGCATGGATGATCTCTACAACAACCTCAAGGTGTATGAACCAGAAGTTAAAGGGATGTCTAGCTCAAGTTCAAGCACACAAAACATGGCTTTTATGTCCTCTTCAAATAACAACACTAGCAGCACTAATGAAGCAGTTAATACTGCTCATGGAGTTTCTACTACTAGCACTCAAGTTAATGCTGCTAATTTTATAAATTGGAAAACTGAGTTGATGCTATTATTGTTCATCTCTTTGCTAGTCAACCAAATATACCTCAACTATACATGAGGACTGCAACATAATCCATCAGATGACATGGAAGAGATGGATTTGAGATGGCAAATGGCCATGTTGACTATGAGGGCAAGAAGGTTTTTGAAGAATACAGGAAGGAAGCTTACTGTTAATGGCAATGAGACTATTGGTTTTGATAAGTCCAAAGTGGAGTGCTACAACTGCCACAAGAGGGGACATTTTGCTAGGGAGTGCAAAGCTCTAAGAAATCAAGACAACAAGAACTAGGAAAGCTCAAGAAGGAGTGTACCTGTGGAAACATCTACTTCCATAGCTTTGGTGTCATGTGATGGTCTTGGTAGATATGACTGGAGTGATCAGGCAAAGGAAGGGCCTAATTATGCACTCATGTCTTACTCATCTTCAAGTCCTGACTCAGAGGTATCCAATGATTCTATTTGTTCAAAATCTTGTTTGAAAACTATTGAGTCTCTTAAATCTCAAAATGATCAACTATTAAAAGATTTAAAGAAATATGAGTTAATGGTTCTAGCTTATAAGACAAGTTTAGAGTCTGTGGAAGAAAAACTTGAAGTTTATAAAGCAAATGAGTCTATTTATTTACAAGATATTAAGGAATTAAAATTTGAAATTCATTTAGGAGAAATAGATATTAGAGAGATTAAGAAGAAGCTTGAAATAGTTCAAAAAAATGAGATGGCATTCAACTTAATGTAGATAAATTTGAACATGCATCTAAAAGTTTAAACAAGCTCATAGAGTGTCAGATAGTTGACAATTGCAAGAAAGGTTTAGGCTATGAAAATTATAATGCAGTTCCACCTCCCTACACATGAAATTTCATGCCTCCAACACCTGACTTGTTTTTACTGGTTTAGATGAGTTTGTTAATAAGCCTATAGTTGAGAACTATAAAGCTATGTCTAGTGGAGAAGAGCCTAAGGTAATTAGGAAGAATGATGATGCCCCAATTATTAAAGAATGGGTGTCAGATGATGAGAAAGAGGATGTGTCTCAACCTAAAACTGAAAAGAAAATAGTTAGGCCTAGTATTGTTAAGAAAGAGTTTGTCAAATCTAAACAACAAGAAAAAATTACTAGGAAAACTGTTAAACAAGTTGAGCAACATAGGCAAAACACTCACAGTCCAAAGAGGCAATCAAAGAAATTAGAACAATATGATGTCTCAAAAACTAGGAAGCAATTTTGAGATGTTTAATAAGGCATGTTATGTGTGTGGAAGATTGATAAGGAACTAGCAACTGTAAATTAAACTTAATCTAACAGGGTAGGTTAAGGTGTAAGGGTGTAACGAAACAAATAATTGGTGTAGTTCCTAAAGGATTGGTTCTACGGGTTGTTCTAGTGGATCTTCAGTCTAAAGATGAGAGTAAAAAAAGGTTTAAACTGGAGGTTAACTAACCGGTGTAGTTAGTTAATAAACAACATGGATAGGCTTTTTGGGTGTAATCTTAAAAATTTACCAATGTAAACAAGTTACTCCATCTAAATCCATAGTACTCATTATTGCGGTCTCGAATAGATATACCAAGCCAAGTTCTAAAGTCTACTACTTCACCGGCACACTCATATTTTTTAGAATTTGGGTAAACATTTAGAAACGGATAGGCTACATTCTCACAATATCTAACAAGGGTTATTGTGTACGGGTTATGTAACATGAAATTTTCACAAAAGTATGCTTGATTTTTTTTTAAATTTGAGCATAATTTAAGCATTTAATGTAAAAAAATAAGACAAGTAAACATTCTAATTCCATCCCTCCACTTGAATTATACAACGTCCTCGTTGTATAGATAAAATTAAAAATACGGGAATTAAAAAGAATTAGAATGAGAAACTCCTCTGATATTTGCTCGGTAGATTCTCTAATTTGCGTTTATGAGCAAGATTGTGTGTTGAACAGCCGTCTTGAGATTTTAAGCCTCCAACACTTCAAGATCTCCAGATTTGTAAATCCTCCACCAATATTCGTCGATATTCCTTTTACAATGTCCTGTGTAAAATTGGAAAAACATGCATTTCTATCGTGGCATCTACGATTAATTTAAACTAAACTAAACAAACTAAATACGAGTCAGTCTGGTGGATACGCCGTATCAGGTTAATGAATGCGCCGTATTGCCAGAACTAAAAAATAATGTTTTTAAAGTGCATAAAAAGTAAAGATTGATAACGTCCATACAATCAATACGCCGTATAGTATGGAGCGGATACGTTGTATTGATGTCTGGGAAGACATACTCGATAAAATTAAATAACAATCCGGGTTGTCTCCCGGGAAGCACTTTTGTTTACAGCGAAGTCTTTAAGTTAGACTTTTCTTCAGCATCTCTTCATTTGAAATAGTCACTCTCTCTTTTCCATTCTGTATTTTGGTGCAAGTATCCTACTTGGTTCCGTAATATATTCATGAACTATGGTGCTGAACTTACTGCCAGGCTTGATTCTATCATACACAAACAAATCAAAACGTCATACGATGATATATATGCAAAAATATAAGGACCTTTCTAATAGTTAGATACATCATGACATGAATAAATGTACAGATAGATATAAACAAAAGATAGGGATAGGAGGGATCATAGGTCTGGCTGCTGCTGGTCCTGCTGTGCTGCAGAGGTGCTGGCCTCGCCAGTCCTCTGCCTGATGCGTCTCTGATACTCTCTCGGTGTCTGAGAATAGCTCGTGTATGACACACCTGCCATGTCCATCATCTGTGCGAGGCTAGTGGTAGTCCATGTATAGAATCTAGAAAGGTCGCGAGCCATCACACTAATCACCCCACGCTACTTAGCTAACGTCCCACGTATCTCGTACGCGTCCTCCTATAATCTAGCCATCCCCTGTGGCATAGTCCTGGCAGGAGCTGGTGGTGGTGGTGGTGCCTGTACGGGTGCCGGATCAGCTTGGCCATCCTCATCAATAACAGGAGCATCCTGAGCCACTCCAGGGGCACCAGCCGTAACGTCAGGCTGCCTCTCTGGTCCTAGGGCTACCCAAGCCCATGTATCATCAATCTCCCTACAGATCTGTAATCTCACCAGCTCAGCCATATCAATAATCGGGAGCTCAGGGGCAATAACAGTCAATCCTCTAAGTATCTCCGCAGTTAGGAGTCCAAAATGCTCAGCCAATCGAGCTACAAACTGCCCACCAGAAATATGAGCCTCGCTCTTCCTCCCAGCGGCAAAAAACCTCAAGTACCTAGCCAATAAATAAGGGACGTTGACCGAGCCAACGTCCATCCCCCTCAAGTAAAATAAATCAGTCACGGTCACCTTTTTAGGTGCCTGACTCCTCCCAGCAATACTACAAGCAATCAACCTATGGCACAGCCTAAGAATAGGATCCCGAATCATAGTGTAAGACGGGGTTGTGCCAAGGAAATCTCCAACAGACGAGATCCCTGTCCAATAATCCCTCAGATCCCCCTTGTCGGGGATCTGTCTCGCACTATCGGCCTAGTAAGTACCGAATCCAACAGTCCGCATCTCCTCATCAGTGTGTAATCCCAAGGCTAAAATAAACTACCTCCAGCTCTGGCGCCTCCTAGCTCTTCCCAACTGAAACTGTAGAGCTCCAGGCGTGTCCAAATCAAATATAGCCTGACCAAACCTAAATGTACTAAAAAACTCCAAAATAAGCTTGTGTACCAACGGGCCTCTAATATCAAATAGCCGCCTCCAAGCTCGGATAGTGAACAAACTAACTCCATGATCATCCCTATGCTTCATAAGCATCCTAGCACTCAATCCCTCAGCCATAAAATCCGGTAATCCCCCAAAATCAAATACCTGCACCCTGTGTACCTCCCTCCGATATATCCTAGCCAATCTCGACTCAAAATCCTCTATATCAGCATCTGTGTACTGTAACCCCTCGTAACTAAGAAATCTGTGTCTCTGCTCACATGATGGAAGAGGTGCCGTATCTGCAAAATCAACGAGGATAGTACAAAGATTATAGAAATTTAAACCTTTTGTTCTGAGAGTTGATACGGCGTATTCATAAATGGATACGCCGTATAGGAGTTTAGTCAATACGGCGTATGGGTTTTAAAATTCAGGATCCATTCTCATCAATACGTCGTATTTATTTTAATGAATACGTAGTATTGAGGTTTAAAATTGGGTAAAATTTGGTTAATACGCCGTATCCATGTGAGTGGATACGCTGTATTGATCTGCAATATGAAAACGAAAAGGGGATACCCCTGTTTACCCATTTTAACCTAAACAAAAACTCATAAAACTACTAATATCTAAATTAGGAGGGGGTAAAGGAACTTAATCAAGTTCTAAGGCATATCATCTAATCCAAACCCTAACCCTAATTAAATTCGACCAAATCAAATCGAAAAAGATAAAAGGTTAAAATGCATTACCGATGGATCAAGATGAAAGAGGAAATGAATACTTGATTGAATCACAAACGATCTCCAAAGATATTAATAAAAAAATTGTGTGTGGTAGTGAAAAGTTTTGGTAAAAACTGATCCGGCGTATCAGTTGGGTTTTTATACCCAAACTCAATACGCCGTATCGAAGTTTACATAATACGCCGTATTGGCGAATTTTGTTGACTTAGTCAATGCAAGTTAAAAATAGTGGATACGCCGTATAGGTTTTACCTAATACGCCGTATCTGTCCTTGGAGACCAATTTTCCTAATATAAAGCAAAGTAAACACGTACCTTGGCCTCCGCAACATTATCACACAATTATCATCCTTATAATGCCGCTTAGGGTCGAACGAAACGCCAAACGGCACATATAAATTCATAATGAGATAGAATAGCATTCCGTTTACGTAATAGTTACAAATAATGGTATTTACATTTAAGTTTATGACAAGACTTCCCGTTCTTAAGGTTTTATTGATTTTATCGTGACTTGTTTCAGAAAGCACATTTGACCCATATGTAATTTCACTACCCTCTAAAGACTGTATTCTATCGATTTTATTATTATCATTGTCCTTGTCTGATTTTAAATCATCGGGATGAATAATGTTGAAAAGGAATAGATCATTAAAGTACAAGACGTTTTGTCCCACTTTGTCATATTCAGATAATGATGTTTCATCCTTTAAATCAGATTCATTATTATGTTGAGGACTTAAAGTCTGTTCAGTTAAGTAATCAGATTTAGACATTTGAGCATCATTGTAAACAATGGCTCGAAATTCATTCTCAAAATCTTTAAAGAAGTCTAAATCATCAACATAACTGATTGTAAGCTTTGGTGGCGGAAAAGAAGGTATATCGGCATTTTCATTATCGTTTTCTGAATCCGTTTTCAAATTGTTGACAGAAATCATTTTATAAGAAAACGAGTTTTTGTCACAAATTATTGCGTAATCCTCATCGTCGGATTCGTCAAATGATATTCTAAAGTCGATCTCATCGTTGACAGAAGTACTTACTTGAGATTTGCACAAAAGTGCATCCTGAGGTGCAAAGCCATCGTCAATGACTATAGCTGGGAATTCAACTTCCACAAATCTAAGGTTATGAAGATCGTCATCAATCCTGATCTTCCCATATGTAGCAGTTTCCCAGTTAAACACCCGACCACGCCTACGAGCTTTTTCTTCTTCAAGCTTGGTATATTCTTCTATAGTCATGTTGGGATCATCCATCCTGAAATAATCTTACTAGAAGAACTATTAAATAACCAATACGTCGTATTCAGTGAACTGAATGCGCCGTATCACACAAACACAATAAACAAACAAGAATACAAACTACACTACTCCTAAGGGTTAGATCTAATCTAATGTTAAAAACCAAAATATCAAATAAAAGTCAAGATTAATTTTTACTCCCCGGCAGCGGCGCCAAAAACTTGATGTGTCGTTCTGTGGTGTATATTTTTATGATTCAAGTTTTAAATTTATATTTTGCCGACTAAACAAAAAACAACACTTTAACGGGCAGTATACCCGATCGGTAGTAGTTTCGTGGTAAGTAGGGTGTCGAACACTTGAAGCGGGGTTAAATCTATCAATTTAATTAATATCTTGGTTATCTAATCTATGATAATACTATTCTATTCTAAACATATGTCAGTCTTAATCCTAATTCTAACGGAAAAAGGGTGGTTTTCAGCCTAAGAGACTGGCACAGTTTGGTTGGTGACTAATATCAATTCAAGACACTTTAACCCACGCAAGCAAATTAACAAAAGATAAAAGAGCGGTCGAACAAAATATAAGAAAACTGTATTAACCATTATTAATCCAATTAGAAAGTTGGTTTATTTATTAAGTGCAATGATTTCTTCTCTCGAGGTGGTATATCATTCTTAAGACTTATGCGTTACATCATCCTAAGACCTAGACACATTAATTCTGTCACAATTAAAGCATCCGCATAAAGCATTCTTATTTGCTGATTATAATCTATCTTAGGGATTAAAGCAATGGTGATCTTGTTAAACCCTAGCTCATAGAGACTTTACCCACTTACCGATTAATGGTGATTTATACACTAGTAGTCCACTTGTCCAACTATCCAATGGAATCAGAACGTTATTTGTTGAATTATCTAGGTTCACCTTCTAGTCAACACGATCAATAAACCATTGGCAATATCCAATTAACTAGTTAAGCCTAAAGCGTATCATAGACACAGATTTAGAAGGACAATATTTGTGATCTTATGATTCTAGATGTATGAATTACTATATGGGGAGCTATCCCAGACTCTAGATTACTTGTTTCGTATCACTAGATCCAGTTGAATGATAGGTCGCATACAAAAGCGCGTAAACAAGTATAAATTGATAAACATAAACAAGCATTCAACGATAAATCAAGAAATCAAGATAAACAAATACCAAACATTTAGATCTTCATAATAATGGCTAATACCCGAAGGTATTAGCCTTCAAATGTCATAATAAATTCAAAAGCAATTATTTAGCCAAGGTAAACTAATTGAGTTAACGAATGATACCAAAAACTGAACGACTACTAAAGTATATGGAATTACACGATGTCTCCTATGGAATTGATAACGTTGCTCGACCTCTTCTGCTCTTTTTCTCCTCTGAAAATTGACTTTTATGGTTTAGGTATCGAGAATATGATTTAGCACACTTAAAACTTGTTTTTAAGTTTTGTATTTATAGGGTCTAGAAGTCAGTTCGATATGGCGTATCTAAGGGATTGGATACGGCATATTGGAGTTTCTTGGAGTAGGGACCACGTTTGATATCTTCCAGAATATCCACATACTATATCTTCAATATGGCGTATTGACTTCTTCTGGATACGGCGTATTGATCTTCTTTCCTTTGTGGTCTTTGGTGAGTGCAGGCATGAATATGCCGTATCTTCCTTGATGGATACGGCGTATTGGTCTTCAGAATAGTAGTCAAGAAAATATCTTCATTTAAGCTCCAGATGGCCTTTGATGCTCAACCTTAACCTTCAAACAAGTCAACACTTACTAACATACACAGCTATGTCCTTTTTCATTCCAGGCCACCAATACATATCTCTTAAATTGTAATACATCTTATCAGCTCCTGGGTGTACAGAGTATTTTGACTTATGGGCTTCATCCATTATCAGGGTTCTTACATCACCCTTCAAAGGCACCCATATTCGATCCAGGTAGTACAAAGTCCTATCACTTCTCTATTCTATCATCTCATCCAAACCTTTCTGCAATCCTGCAGACTCATCCACAACCTAATTCTGAGCCGCTAGTATCATATCCTTGATACTCGACTGAAGGGTCATATCCATAGCTCTTTAGGATTTACTCTTTCCTTCCTACTTAGGGCATCAGCCACCATATTTTACCAGGATGGTAGCGAATCTCACAGTCATAATCACTAAACAACTCTATCCAACGACGTTGTCGCATATTCAACTCTTTCTGACTAAAGATATGCTGAAGACTCTTATGATCTGTATAGATGACACTCTTTGTCCCATACATATAATGTCTCCAAATCTTAAAGGCAAACACAACTGCTCCCAGTTCCAAATCATGGGTCGTATAATTCTTTTCATGAATTTTCAACTGCCTAGACACATAGGGTATCACCTTACCTCTTTGCATCAACACACATCTTAATCCTAGGTCTGATGCATCACAATATACCACAAAATCTTCTGGTCCATCAGGGAGAGCTAGAACAGGTGCATTGCATAACTTATCCTTCAAAGTTTGAAATGCATTCTCCTGCTCCTTACCCCAATCGAAAGTCGTACACTTCTGAGTCAAGATAGTAAGAGACTTAGCTATCTTAGAAAATTTATCAATGAACCTACGGTAATATCCAGCCAATCCTAAGAACGAACGAACCTCAGACGGAGTTCTAGGGGCTTTCCAATTCTTAACAGCTTCAATCTTACTAGGGTCTACATGAATCCCATTACCATTTATCACATGCCCAAGAAACTACACTTCTCTTAGCCAGAATTCACACTTAGAAAACTTAGCATACAGTTTCTCCTTCTCGGGCAGTTCCAAGACTAACCTTAAGTGTTCTATATGCTCCTCCCGAGTCTTAGAGTAGATTAAGATATCATCTATAAACACTATCAGAAACTTATCAAGATAAGGCCTACAAACTCTGTTCATCAAATCCATGAATACCGCTGGTGCGTTAGTCAGACCAAATGGCATTACTGTAAACTCGAAATGTCTATAACGAGTTCTAAACGCAGTATTTAGAATGTCATCCTCATGCACTCTCAGCTAATGGTATCCAGACCTAAGATCTATATTTGAGAAAAACAGCGACCCTTGTAGTTGGTCGAATAGATCATCAATCCTAGGAAGTGGATAATGATTCTTAACAGTCAACTTGTTCAATTCTCTATAGTTAATACACATCCTAAAAGAACCATCCTTCTTTTTCACAAACAACACCAGTGCTCCCCAAGGCGATGAGCTTGGTCGAATGAAACCTTTGTCCTGGAGTTCCTTGAGTTGTCCTGACAACTCCTCCAATTCAGAAGGTGCCAAACGATAGGGAGACTTTGCAACCGGTATAGCTCCAAGGATTAACTCAATCCAGAACTCAATTTCTCGGAGAGGTGGCAATCCTGATAAATTATCCGAAAATACCTCAGGAAATCTCTAACCACAACAATCTCTCCTTGTTTCTTATCGCTAGCCTTAGCACTCATCAAAAGTCTCGCTTTCTCTTTCGGTCTTTCTCCTAAGACTCTAAGCACCTTACCATCTAGTAGTGGTATCCTCACTACTTTCTCATGACAAACTATTTTAGCCTTATGATTAGACAGCCAATCCATACCTATAATCATATCAAAACTCCCATGCCCTAAAGGTATCAAATTGATGTCAAATACATGACCCTTGATTTCTAGTTTGCAACCCTTAATAACCTTATCAATCTCTACTAGCTGCCCACTAGCTATCTCAATCTCGTATCTGAAACCTAATTCACTGGGTTCTATGCCTAACAGAGGTTTAAAAGAAGTAGAAACAAAGCTATAGTTGGCACTAGAGTCAAATAAGGTAGTGGAAAAATTATTGTTCAAAGTAAACGTACCCGTCACAATGTTTAGATCCTGGCGAACTTCCTCTGCTCCCAACATGAATGCCCTACCCCTAGCGTGGTTCCCTTAGTTTCCACGACCCTGGCCCTCGTTATTAGAAACAACTTGGTTTGAACGGTTTCCCTCTGGTCCTTGTGCTCTATTCAATCTAGGACATGCTGGCTTGAGATGGTCAGTACTACCACATTCGTGGCATGCTCCACGAGCAGGTGTTGGGTTCCTTACATTTACCGGGTTCACAATCCTAGGCACAACTCTAAAATCCCTTGCAATATGACCCGGGTGATTACAGTTGAAGCATGTGCGACAAGTCCCTCCGGGTGCATGGTAGGAGTTACAGGTGGTACACTTGGGCCAAGCACCCGTATTCTCTTTTCCTACAGGGTTTGCGGTTGTAGCAAAAACATTTCTAGTCCTAGTTCTCTTTTTATCATCCCTACCATTCTTATCATTGCTATGTTCCCCTATATTTCCTATTTTCTCAACCTTTTTAGTTGATCCATTCCTAACAGCCTCATCGGTCAGTGCACCAGAAATCTGCACAGCCTTCTGCATAGTCTTTGGCTCTATTGCTGCCACCATCCCACGGATCTGTGGAGCAAGGCCATATACGTACCTCTCAATCTTCCTACTTTCTGGAGTTACTAAGTGAGGAACTAACCTAGCCAACTCATGAAACCTATCTGTATACGCAACATGGCCAGCCTCGACCATGGCATGATTCTACAACATAGTTTCTAACTTTTGCATCTCATGACTAAGATAAAACTCTTCTATCATTATAAACTTAAAGTCATTCCAGCGGATCTGAGAGTTCCACCATGTTAAATCCTTACCCACAAATGAACCAACAGTGAATTTCACTTTTTAGTCAATACTACAACTACTCATATACTGCACATACTCCATTTTCTCAATCCATCGGGTAAGAACTACAGCACCTCCCTTACCATCATATTCCTTACGGTTATAAGCTAAGAACTCCTTATATGAGCAACCTACCCGATTGCCATTCACTAACACATTCCAAATGTTCTCCTGAACGTTCTCATTAATCACATTACCATTTTGATTTCCAACATTTCCTTGGTTACCAACCTGAGCTAGAATGGTGTGTAAGAGGTTCTGCAATTGTTAGGCAATGATCGTCAAGAATTCAAGTGCTCCTCCTACACCCCCATTGACTCCCTCTACATTACCATTGACTCCTTCTACATGTCACACCCCGCCAAGGTGGAAACGCGAGGCGCGACAAGAATGGGAATCATCACAACACTTTGGCGTCTATAAGAGAAACTAAAACATGCATAAAACAATATAAGGTATAGACACGCAGTGTCATGAAAATACCCAAAACATCATCAAAATCCAAAAGGCATCTGACATTGAAATAAAGGCAGTTCACGCCAATGTCATGACATGCAAACATTTAACGTCCAACAAACAAGTCAAATACGTTTATCATCCAAACAAATAGCGAAATCTAAATAACTAAACTTCGCCAGCTGCCTACGGTCCATTTAGCCACTTTCTTAACCTTAATCTCATCTTGCTGAGTACCTGAAAATGATGCTTATACGTCAACACAATGGTTAGTGAGAAACATAGGTTTTCAAACACACATATTTAATCCATTACCAAAATCATTAACCGAATTACCGTGATCATAAAACAACACTTTTGCATGACAATTATGCTAACTAACATACAAGCTAACATGCAATTCAATCCGAATCCAATCAATTAAACACCAAGCAGACGACCTTAATCGCTCTTGGATCAATCCAATTCCATTTACCCTCTAGCCTAGACCGAAGATACTCGCAAGTAACCCTCCTGACTAGGTAACATCTCAATATCACATAACCAAATCTCATTCCCTCTAGCTCAGACCGGAGATACCCGCAGGTAACCCTCCTGACTAGGCAACAATACCTTCCACTAAACAGGCCAGAGATACTCGCAAGTAATCTTCCTGACTTAGCTCATACATCAATATCACATCACATAACGCACATTAGTCACATAATAGTCCATGCATTTACACTAACACATAATCACAGCAATTTAAAATTCATTTCAACACTTGCATCATTTCTATCCTAAGTTTAAAACGCAGTAAAAAGTGGGACTATGTAACTCACCTGAATACTCAATACGCAGCTTCCAATTCCTATAACGCAACTATACAAATAAATAAACCCGATATACGCGACCAAGTTAAAAGCTCTCGTCCATGTAACTCACATATGATGGATGTATAAGGGTTTGATTAACCATCATGGGTCACCCCGACACCATGCCCAATGGTATGTGTTTAATTACACGTACCTTTCACCACTAAAAACGAACTTAAATAACTAAAAACGTACCAAAAATACATTGTATTTGTATGTTTTGCATTTGTATTGTGCAGGTAACGGATATCTAAGAAAAGGACAAAAATCGAAGCCAAAACGACAAAACCGAGCACGGGAACGGAAAGACCGTGAGAAGTCAAAAAGACAAAGTCAAAGTCAACAAAAGTTAAAAAGTCAAAGTCAACCCCGGGAAGTGGCATTGGAAAAAGCATTGAAAACCAAACCCGAAAACCTAAATTGCCAAAAGTGGGCCCACCCGTACCCACCTAGTAGGCCCGGGTCAGCCCACTTAAATACTAAATCCTTATAACCTTATTCTTTACCAAAAAGGCTAAATCCTTTTTATAACACCGACCCAAACAAAAAGGCCCAACACCCTTTATAACACCCCTCCTGTTACCCGTTACCTTTTAAACCTTTACCCGTTAGTCCTTTAAGGACTAACGGTGCAAACACAAATATAACCAAAAGGGCCAAATTTGCAAACCTCAAGGACGATGGATGAAATGCACTTATACACCTTGAGGGGCTTGTTTTGCCCATTTCCCAAACCTTAAAATGGACGCGAACAACTGTACATCTCTTTTGGTTGCCCCGTCTCCACTACCCGCCAAAATAACAGACCAACAATGTTCCCCTTTCTTCTCCCCTATGTCGACCAACACCTTTACACACTTTATCCCACCAAAATTCCACCTTGGAAATCCCTTGCATCCTCATTCGTCCAAGGATCAAGACAAGAGATGAAGGGCTACGATGACATGACATGGACACTACTCAATTTCAATGGCTAAGATGACTCTTTGAAGACTCTCACACAACAAACACACCTGTAAGAGCTCTCACAAAAGAAACACACATCCTAGAACCTTCATTAGCTTAGTATAAATAGGTCCTTTGTAAGCCATTGTTGGCACCTAGTTTTTTTACTTTTCGGCTTATTTTAGTTCTATTTTAGCTTATTTTACTTTTTCCTTGTAATGTTTTTAAAGATTTTAATAGAATTTTAAGTTTGGTTTTAAAATCTGTTTGCAAGTTTTTAAATTTTATATGTTTCAAAATCCACTATAAGCTTTTATATTAAGCTCTTATAAGTTGTTTGTACTTAAGCAATGAAAACTTTTTAGTTTCTTGTTGCTTAATAACTAGTTCACAAAAACTCACTCAAAAAGCTCTTTGTAAGATAAGCCTAACATGGAAGGGCTTATATTTCTTTTACTAGCTTGTTTTATATAAGCTAGAGCTTGTAGAATAGCTCTAAGAGCACTTGTTTGCCCTGTTTAAGCAAGGGCCTTTGTAAGTTTCCATTTTTCCATTTTTAGCTTATTTACTATTTAACTACTTATTTGTGCTTAATGTCTACTTATATTTGCTTATTTATGTTTGCTTATGATGTTTAATGCTTATTATGCTTGTTTTATAGTTTAGAGATCATTTGCTTAAGTTTTCTTATAATCTGTCTTGAAATAGCTTATTAACTTGCATAATCTTTTTCAGCTTATTTGACTGCTTATTTGTTATTGAGAGTTACTTAATATTGTTAATATAGCTTATTTAACATTTGGTCTTGGTAATTTGTGGCTTAAATCATTCTAAATCAAGTTTTAAAAAGGATTCATAAATTTAAAGGGGTGTTTGGTTAAACTAATTTAATGCGTCAAAATGGGTCAAAATTGCATTTTGACACTTGAGTCAGTTTAGTTTAGCTTAAAGAAGTCTAAAAATTCAGTTTGTTTAAGTGTTTAAGTATTAAATCTCATTTTTAAGGTTTTAAAAATTTGTGGTTTGAATTTGTGAGCTTATAGCTCATTTTATCTGCTTATTTGATTAGAACTTTGAATCTTGTTGTTTTGTGATGTTTTTGAGTTTGTGCAAGTGTTAAAAATAGGTTAGAATCATAGTCTAAAAGCCTGCATTGTTGTTTTAAGTTTTTGCCAAAGCTGTCAAAATTGCTAAGTGTTGAAATTTTTTGAGAAAATGCTTTTTTATTTGCTTTTTATAGCTTATTCTGAATTTCAAAATGGTTTTTGATTGTTGATTCTTGTTCTTTGAGGTCTAAATTTAATCTATTTGTAGGTTATATAGTCATAAGGATCTGTTTGAGTGCTTATTTTTAAGCTCAAATTGGTGTTTTGTTAAGATTACAAAAGTTTGCAAAAATTCGTCTAAGTGTCAAAACAGTGTGAGATAGCTTTTTCATGAAGATTTTTAAGTGCTTATTTAAATTTCTAACTGCTTTTTCATTGTTGCTTATTGTAGCTTTTTGGCCATTCTTTTTAGTGGTATAAGCCACTAAGGACATAAGACTTTTTCACTAGTTAGCTTTAAAATACGAGTTAGAAAAAGTCCCCCTTGTGGTCCTGATGGTTAACAGTTTTGGCCAAAAAGCTAATTTGCTTATTTAGGCTTATTTGCTTATTGCATTTGCTTAATTTAGGTCTAATATAGCTTATTAGGTTAGTTTAAGTCAGTTTAGCTTATTTTCCTTTAGTTTAGAGCTTATTTGAGCTTATTTGCATTTTAGCTTAAAATTTCTAAGTTTTATAACTTTTTGATTATTCTGTCATTCTAGCTTATTGTAGTTGCTTATTTTTGTTCTTAAGTGCTTTTTAGATATAGCTTATTATCTGTCTTAGCTTATTTTGAATTTTCATTTGCTTATTAGTGCTTTATTAGCTTAACAGTTAGCCATTTTATCACTTAGTATAGTTTAGGCTTATTCTGTCACTTTCTTAGCTTATTTTAGTGCTTATTCGTGGTTTATAAAAAAGTGTTTTTGTAAAAAGTGCTTATTTTTAAGTCTTTTAAAAAGTTGTAAAAAATGGCTTTTAAAAAAACATTTGGGAATTGGGGGAAGTCCTAGGTGAGCAAGGCTCGAACCCGGGACCTCACCCCTATTCACCAAACGTTTTACACAACACATACACTACCACTCGCCCTGGGGTCTTTTTCGATTTTACTTTGCAAAATTAAATACTTATACACGTTTTGCCTCTTTTAGCTTATAAGCCTTTTTAGCTTATTTCACAACTTATTTGATAAGCTTTTTCACCAGCTTATTTTTATTAGATTCTTCTTTGTTCAAGCTACTTTTTCTAATTTTTCCAGATTTTTATTAAATAGTTTAGTATTTTTAAACATTTAATTTCATTAAAATCGTTTTTAATTCATAAAAAATTATAAAAAAGTCAAAAAAATATAATTCTTTTTTAGAAAATTTTCTTTTAACATTTAGGACTTAGGAAAATTAGATTTGCTCTCGTAGGGTTAAAATTGCAAAATTTGATTTTTTAAAGAGCGGGATTAAATCCCGTTCACGTTTTTAGTATTTTTAAGCCCCAATTTCTTTCGTTTTTGGTCTAGTTTTCTTAGTTCTTATCTTTTACTTAAATTGGACTTATAAAAGCCAAAAAGATCATTTTAGAACTTAATTTTGATAATTTAGGGTTTTTAGGTCACGTTTTAGGATTCCCGGTTTGCGTTTTTAGTTTACATTTGTGTGCCTTAATTGTTTTTAGTGTAAATTGCCTTAATTTTCCCGTAGTTTTAGAAAACCAATCAAATCTTGTTCCATTCAAGCATCGATTATCAAAACGACTCTCGACTTTCAATTGCATTCCTCGTTGGGGATAACGACCCAGAAATCATACTTCCGGTTTACTACAATTGAGATATTTTTTTATTCTTATTATATATTTATATATTTATTATATTTAATATATATAAAGGGTTGAGTTTATCTCGTTGTCACCCAACCTTAACCATCTCATTAACACATTACACTAGTTAACCACAATTGATTCGATAATGCCGAATTTTAGTGTATCTTTACCAATTTAAAAACCATACTTGCTGACCTTAATAAATTATACCAAAAATCACCTAAGTTCATTTATGAGTTTATCAACCACCTTGTGATTCACAAGTACCCATTACATGCACAACTATCCTAAATAAAATCAAACTTCAAAACTGTCCCAATTCGGATCTGATTGCACACTAAAAATTATGGCCCTAAATATCATACTTACACACACTATCAGAAGCCCTAATTCTAGGGTTTCTTTATATACTTATTGAACTTAACCCCTGTTGATTTGCAAACCTTAATTCCACTTTTAAGTTAGGGTTTTACCTTCCCAAACATGACCTAATTCTTCCCCGTATTTACTGTTTTAACAACTTTTCTTGTTTTATCCAATTGACTAACTTCCCGAACTCAAAATCAATCGAGGCTGGACTTTTTGGAAAATAGACTCTTTGAAATATAATTTAGGCACTGGAATCATATCAAAACACGTTTTTATCATCTAGATATCATCAGTTTAACACAACCCTAAATTATGCTCAACACTAAATCACAAATTAACGCGATTTAAGTCTAACTGCTTACATCCATATGATCCTAATTAAACCCTAAACACTCTAGCATGATTAATACATCCTTAATTATAGAAGTTTTCATAAACCTAAAGATCCATCATATTAATTGTTACATGTTTTAAAGAAAACTAAACAAAAGCTTAATTGAAACATACTTAAACCCTGAATCCTGAAACACAAATTCACCAAACTTGTTCTTGATAAAAAAAATCTTTTTTTTTCTTTCTTCTTGATGGATCGGCCGAACAAAGGGAGGAAGAGGATAAAAGTAATTTAGGGTTTTTATTGGTTTTGTATTTATACTAATAGAGTCCTAATTATAGTCAAATTTGTTTCCTTTTTTCCCCTTTATCCAAAACTGGCCAAAACCCCTAATATATATATATATATATATATATATATATATATATATATATATATATACTCGTTTAATTATTAATTAACTAATTATCTTAATTACCTTAAGTTTTCATAAAAACCTAAGCTATTTTGGGTAAATCTTTTCACATAAATGAAACTACTTAACTTTCTAAAAATAACTTTTTATTTCACATTTCACTTTCTATATTTAGAAAGTACACTATAATTATCAAAATTTCACTCACTTCACTTATTTTTATTATGCTACATTTCCCATTAACTCTTAACACAAAATCATCAAATCATTGACTTAGCATTGCATGCTATACGCCAATACTTTCTATTATCACTATACGTGAACAAATGGAATACTCGTCATTCCCAAACACAAACATACTCAAAATGAGATGCCCATACACCTCAAAATGATATCATGCACCTATTCAAACCACTCAGCACACATATAAAACACATAGCACACAAGAATCACGCACAACGAACTCTTTGCCATTTCTAAAGGTATTACTAACCTGATTAAATCACGGGTGTCACAGTATCCCCTCCTTGAGGAAATCCCGTCCCGAGATTTAACTAGCAGGCTTAACAACTCGGTCCACGAACAACTATGGATACTTAATCCTCATCTGATCTTCGTGTTCCCATGTAAACTCAGGACCACGTTTCGAATTCCATCTGACTTTTACTAGCGCTATCTTCTTACGTTTTAACTTCTTAATTTCTCGATCCATAATCTCTACAGGTTCCTTGACAAAACGAAGTGTCTTGTCAACCTTTATCTCATCCAATGGCACATGCAAACTAGCATCTGCCAGACACTTCTTCAGTTTTTACACATGATAGGTGTCATTCACACTACTCAACTCCTCAGGTAACCTCAACCTATAAGATACAAGGTCAATCCTTTTAAGGATCTCAAACGGTCCCACATATCTTAGTGCCAACTTACCCTTCTTTTCAAAACGTACTACGCCCTTCCAAGGCGACACCTTTAATAATACCTTATCACCCACCCCAAACTCTAATCGTTTACGTCTCTTATCCACATAGCTCTTTTGACGGTCTTTTGCCGCTTTGAACTTTTCCTTTATCAATACCACCTTGTCTGTCGTTTGTAGTACTAACTCAGGTCCAATCAAATTGCCCTTTCCAATCTCTGCCCATAACATAGGCGACCTACACTTCCTACCATACAAAGCCTCAAACGGAGCACACTGAATGCTCGAATGATAATTGTTGTTGTAGGAAAACTCAGCTAAGGGTAGATGGACATCCCAACTACCACCAAAATCTATAACGCATGCCCTTAACATATCTTCCAAGTTCTGAATTGTACGCTCACTTTGTCCATCTGTCTGAGGATGATAAGCAGTACTCAAGTCTACCCTTGTGTGACAATACGTCAATTTCAGGTCATTATTTTATTCTCGAGTATTAATTATATTTTTCATTTTTATGTTGAGATATGAACTCACGACTAACCGGGAGAATTAGAGCTTACATTTGTAATTTACGTGACGTTTACAAAGAACCGGCGAATTCTACGTTAAGCATCGACGCTTATATTTTCAAAATGCCATAGAAATAATTTTATTACATTCGTTTTTATTTTTCGTGTTACGCGTATTTTTTGTATTTTTCGTAAAACCTTTATGTAGCGTATCTTTTTAAATATCGGACTTTGATAATACACGTATTTACATTTAGTGGGACAAGTTTAAAAACTAATCCCACTCATATTTTACACTCAAAGGCTGAATATTTCTCTCTTTTTCATCACCCTTAGACGCCACATATCTCACCAAAACACCCATTCCA